>JABUQX010045936.1:60000-93107 GCA_015478945.1 Trachelipus rathkii | reverse complement strand
ATATGATTCATATGTAGAATAGTAATAACTAGGTTTACCCTGTTCTAATTCTTTGTTTTTGTTTTTTTTAGGACAGGGGTCCAACCCTCGCTTGTAAAATAGAAGTAGGAAAATAAAAATTGTAAGAACATTAACTTCTCAATCAACCTTAAAGAAGCGGTCCTAAGCACCCAGCTTCAGATAGTGACCCCGAAGAGTGAAGATTAGATTCCCAGGCGGGAATCAGAACACCCACAACAGGGCCAAGAAAAACTATTACAAACGAACCCAATCACTTTTGTACCGTTTGTAGGTATTGTTTTTTTAACGGGTAGATTTACCCACTCATTGTGTTTGTGCCTTTTTCTATCTCCTTCACAGCTTTCACGAGCCCAGCTGCAGCCATCAAGAGCCAGCTCCGTCAGCAGAGTATCAAACTAACGCTGTTGGACCCCTACCTTGGTACAGTTCTGTATTTCATACGGAACATATAATTTGTGCTACATTCTGGTATTATTATTTTTTTATTGTTCTTATCAAATTTATTATTATTATTATTATTATTATTATTATTATTATTATTATTATTATTGTGTGTGTATTATTATTATCATTATTAATGTGTGTGTGTGTGTTATTATTATTATTATTATTATTATTATTATTATTATTATTATTATTATTATTATTATTATTATTATTATTATTATTATTATTATTATTATTATTATTATTATCGCCCTTGTTGTGGTATCCCTAACAAGGTATAGCCACACCTTGTGTGCTGTGGATACCCTCGTACACTCACTCAAATAAAAAAAAATAATAGTAAAAAAAAAAAAAAAAAAAAATTTTAATTATTATTTATATATATATATATATATATATATATATATATATATATATATATATATATATATATATATATATATATATATATATATATATATATATATATATATATATATATAAGTATTTTGGCAATTTATATCGCAACAGCCTCATTTTAATCCTTGGTCTAGCTCCTAAGGTTGTAATTTCTTTGATTTTTCCACCCTCGGTCCGTTATTAGTGCCTCCGCTCGCTCCACATCTTATTTAACTTCTTTTCTTTCCTTCACTCTGCCAACTTCTACGCCTTTCATCATGTCTACTCCCTCGCGAGCATTCCATTTGCAACCTTTCTTCGTAAACAATCCCGAGCTTTGGTTTGACCTGGCTGAGTCAGCGCTCCTGACCATCGAAGACGAGAAGGAGAGATATTCGAGAGTTGTGAATGCTCTACCAGAATCTTGCCTCCTCAAAATCAGGGATGGCCTGGCAACAACTAGAAACTCTACAACCCCTTACAACACGCTCAAAACCCTTATTATCGACCGCTTGGCTCCCACCAGAGAGGAACAATTGGAAACTCTGCTTGGAGGCATCTCACTGGGCGACCAGAAACCCTCGGAATTGATGGTAGGGATGCTGGGTTTGTTGGGCGGCACTCCATCTACACGGGAAGAGAAAATAATTCGCACCCTCTTCCTCCAGAAGATGCCTGCTCGACATCACAGCGTACTGCAATCAATAAACCCGACGTTGTCCCTCACTGAGTTTGCCGCTACAGCAGACAGAATTTTGCGCCCTCCGGTGGAGCCTTTGGTCCACACCTCTTACGCCGTTTCCTCTCTTTCTCCTACCTCTTCAACTCTCGCACCTCCTCAACCATCTACAACTCACGCCCAACACATTCCCCAGTACTCTACCAACAACTCCGCCACCCTTCCTCCCCCTCTTGTTCCTCAACCGCCTTCTGCCGCCTATCCAGCTCAACCTCCTTATTCTCACCCACACCAACCTTCCTACTCTCACGCTTTCGCAGTACAACCTCCTCCTTCGGCAGCTCTGGATACCCGGGTTTCGGTTCTCGAAACTGGCATGGCCGATATTAAAACGGCCCTTCTCTCCCTTACAGCGGCAATTAATAATAACACTTTTCGCTCTCGCGATCCCACTCCTTCCAACTTTCGTCCTTCTCGCGGTCCTCGTTCACCTTCTGCTTCTTCCTCACGCCAGCGCCAGTATCCTCATGGGTACTGTTATTATCACCATACTTTCGGCATGGATGCCAAGAAATGCGATCCTTCCTGCCCTCTCTATCAGGGAAACTCAGCAGCCAACCCGTCGTAGGGGCGACGGGAGATGCTGGTGCTTTTTCTTCTTCCCCTCCTACTACACAGGATGTTCTTCGTATCTACGATCAGTCCACTAAACTTGCCTTCTTGATCGATTCCGGCGCTAGCCTTTCGATTTTACCACACAACCCTTCTCAAGACTCGGCTATCCCTCTTTCAGGCCGTCAACTCTTCGCTGCTAATGGCTCTTCCATTCCGGTATATGGAGAGCGTTTATGTACGTTGGATCTGTCTCTCCGCCGCCAGTTCCCGTGGGTTTTTCTCGTCGCTGAAGTGACACAGCCCATCCTCGGCGCTGACTTTTTGTCCCATTTCAATCTTATGGTAGACCTTCGTAATAGGCGTCTAGTTGACGGTGATACTTCTCTTTACTCTCACGGTTCCCTAGGTTCTTCAGAGCTAAGGGGCATTTCCGCTATCGCTCCGCCTTCTTCGGTAGTGTCTCCCTTCCTTTCTATCCTGCAGGAGGACTTTCCTTCTTTATTGCATCCTTGCTCTTCAGACACCCCTCTTAAGCATTCTGTGGAACATCATATAGAGACCACTGGCCCACCCACCTTTGCTCGAGCTCGCCGCCTCCCTCCTGATAAACTCAAAGCCGCCAAGGCCGAGTTTGATCACATGTTGCAACTTGGCATTGTGCGCCCTTCCAAGAGTTGTTGGTCTTCTCCGCTACACATGGTCCCTAAGGGCACCACGGGCGATTGGAGACCCTGTGGTGATTTTAGGGCTTTGAATTCTGCCACAACACCGGATAGGTACCCTGTGACGCATATACAAAGTTTCACTTCCCACCTGTCTGGCAACACCATTTTTTCTTCTTTGGACTTAATTCGAGCCTACCATCAGATACCCGTGGCTCCGGAGGACGTTCCCAAGACAGCTGTAATCACCCCCTTTGGCCTCTTTGAGTATACAAGAATGCCATTCGGTTTGAAAAATGCAGCCCAGTCCTTCCAGAGGTTCATCGATTCTATCCTCCGTGGCCTTCCTTTTGCTTGGGCATATTTAGATGATCTGTTAGTCGCTTCCTCCTCTCATGAAGAACATATGGATCACCTACGTGCCGTTTTTGGTAGGTTGGATGATGCGGGAATTCGTCTCAATCCTACCAAGTGCGTATTCGGCGCGTCTTCTCTTACATTCCTTGGTCACACAGTCTCGGCTGAGGGTATTTGCCCTCTTGTAGACCGTGTCGCCGCTATCCGATCCTTTCCTCTTCCCCAAAATCAAAAGCAACTTCGTCAATATCTGGGAATGATCAACTTTTACCACAGATTTCTGAAATCAGCGGCAGCCCTCCTAGGCCCGCTTACCGCACTCATTCGTCCTAAACAGCGAGGCAGCACCACTAAAGTCGACTGGTCTCCGGCAGCAGAGTCTGCTTTTGAGGCTTCCAAAGAAGCCCTCGCCTCCGCCACTCTTTTAGTTCATCCCCACGATACCGCACCAGCGAGAGTGCAGGTAGATGCCTCCGATTTCGCTGTTGGTGCGGTGCTTCAGCAGTTCCAAAAGGGCGAATGGTGCCCACTTGCCTTCTTTTCACGCAAGCTGCAACCCGCCGAAACAAGGTATAGTGCTTTTGGACGGGAATTGCTTGCTATGTACCTTGCTGTTCGCCATTTTCGGTACTTTTTGGAAGGACGGGAGTTCCACATCCTGACCGACCACAAAGCGATCACTTTCGCAATGGCTTCACGGCATGAACGTCACTCCCCCCGTGAAGCTCGTCATCTTGAATTCGTTTCCCAGTTTACGACAGACATACGTCACATCTCCGGAGTGGATAATTTCACCGCGGATGCTCTTTCTCGGATTGAAATTAACGCTCTTTCCCCCATTCCTGACATTGATTACGCAGCCATGGCCACGTGCCAGGAGCAAGACAATATCGATCTTCAGCAGGACTCTTCTCTACAGCTGCAGTGGCTCAATCTTCCGGGCATAGAGAAGAGACTCTTGTGTGACACTTCAACAGGCCACCCTCGCCCTTTCGTTCCGAATTCTCTGCGAAAGGCAGTCTTCTGCAATCTCCACTCGCTTTCACACCCTGGCGTCGAGGCTTCACGCAAACTGGTAACGGCTCGTTTTGTGTGGCCTAAAGTTAACGCCGACGTAGCGAACTGGGTCCGCGCCTGTATGGCTTGTCAGCGCTCTAAAGTGCAAAGACATACTAAAGCTCCCTTAGGCACTTTCTTGCCTCCTGGTCAACGGTTTGAGAGAGTCCACATCGACATTGTTGGACCTCTCCCACCTTCTCATGGCAAACGATATATCCTCACCTGTATTGATAGGTTCACTCGTTGGACAGAAGCTATCCCACTCTCTGTTGCTACAGCTGAATCTATTGCTAAAGCTTTCTTGTCCCATTGGATCTCTCGGTTTGGCATTCCTCTCTCGGTCACAACGGATCAAGGTCGCGTTTTCGAATCCTTCCTTTGGAAAGATTTGATGCGCTTGCTTGGTTCTGAGAAGATCCATACAACCAGTTTCCACCCTATCTCGAACGGGATTTGTGAAAGGTTTCACCGTCAGCTAAAGGCTTCTCTCATGGCACACCCACAACCAGAACATTGGACGGAAGCCCTCCCTTTGGTTATGCTAGGTATACGCACTGCCGTTAAGGAAGACCTTCAGTGTTCAGCTTCCGAACTCGTTTATGGCTCTACTCTCCGTCTGCCGGGCGAGTTCTTTTCTCAATCTTTCCCTCCTGCTACTGCTGATCCCACCCTATACCTCACCCGTTTGAAACGCTGTGCCCTCTCCTGGAGACCTACTCCGACCCGCCAGCATAAGGTGCACTCTTACATTCCGAAAGATCTCTCTTCTTGTACCCATGTTTTGGTGAGGCATGACTCCCACCGTTCTCCCCTCCAACCCAAGTACGACGGGCCCTTCCCAGTCATACTTCGGAAGGAGAAGTTCTTCAAGGTACAACGTCCCACTCGCACCGAAGTAATATCAATAGATCGTCTCAAACCTGCCTATTTTGAGGCGAATCCTCCTGACATCCAAGATTCGGACTTGTTTCCAAAACCAATTCTGATTCCTTTGGATACATCATCTTCTTATCCTGTACCAGATTCTCCACCTCCTTCATCTCCTCCCGACTCTTCTCCTCCTTCATCTCCCTCTGACTCTCCGTCTCCACCACTCCTTCCTCTTGACCCAGATCCTCTTCCTTTTCCTCCTTCTCCTCTCCCTCTACCGTCCCCTCCCATTCCACCACCTCCTGCCATGCCTTCCACAAGTCGTACTGCAGATGTTCCACTTCCCTCTCGTATTCCTCGCCCTCTCGTCCACACTCCTGCACCTCCAACACCAGCTCCTCGTTCTCGCCCTCGTCCTGGTTTGCAGCCGCCTGCGTCTAGAGACGTATCGAGCAGAGGCCGTCATTTGCGCCGGCCACTCCGCTACCGGGATTAGAGCGCCCCGGCCTCAGCTCTGCAGGGGGGTACTGTGGAAAGGTACTCTCTGTGGAAGTGGAAAGAACATCTATACAGAGCTGAACTACAAAGTTACAGAGTAGAGCCGAACACGCCCTATGTTTAAGATGTGGTTGTAGTTTCGTGGAACTAAGCCACGCCTCCAAGCCGCCGAATTATCACTTTTAAAATCGCAACAGCATGTAGCTTCCTTCTAGAGAATTAGTACAAAATAATAGCAAAATTACAACATTATATTAAAATACAAGCAAATTAATGCTAATTAAATAATTAAACCCAAAAACAAGGTGAGTTTAGAAAAAGGGCAGCCTATTAAGTACATTTTTAGGTTAGAGCAAAGTTAGGCGAACCTAGACTAGTCAGTGGAGCCTAAAGCTGAGGTTTAGAAATAGGTTGCAACGAAAACGCATTAGATTGAATAGCGTATCAAAAAGAATGCCTAAAATCTAGTAGGAAAACAAAGTGAAGTGTTCATGCATGCCAGTGTAAAATTCGCAGTAGGCTTAAGTAGCGTTTCAAGCAATTAGCCAAACTTAGGGGTCAGAGGCTAGAGTAAGGAGAAAACTAGGTGGAGATTAAGAGTTGCATGTATCTTTAAGTATAATGTGGGAAATAACAGCTCTGGGATAGGCCGTTATTTCCGCACATACTAACCCTAGCGGGCGTGCGCGTTACATAGCAGTTTGGAGAGAGGCCAAGCTGGGTAATAGTAGCGCAGAGGTGAACAGACCCAAAATGTTAGAATTAGAGAATTTTATATTTTAGAGACAATATAGTAAATAGCAGTCGCATAGATTGGTATTTACTATATCTAACCCAGAGCGGGCGTGCGCGTTACATAGCAGTTTGGAGAGAGGCCAAGCTGGGTAATAGTAGCGCAGAGGTGAACAGCCCAAATCTCTCTCTCTCTCTCTCTCTCTCTCTCTCTCTCTCTCTCTCTCTCTCTCTCTCTCTCTCTCTCTCTCTCTCTCTCTCTCTCTCTCTCTCTCTCTCTCTCTCTCTCTCCCTCTCTATCTCTCTCTAGTCAAAGAAGTTACAACAACATAGGCAATTTTTTAATAATCTTTTGTACTGTGTGAGACTCATATCAAATGTAATGCTGCTTTATGCAAATGTATACCAGGGAGGATCCTTTTCCTGCCTGTGTATGCATATACATAAAACAGCCTCTCTCAAGCTGATAATCATTTGTACTACTGCTCCACATAAGCTTCATATTCTGTAGGAATTCTTCCTGCAGAATATGATTCATATGTGGAATAGTAATAACTAGGCAATGCTGCTTTATGCAAATGTATACCAGGGAGAATCCTTTTCCTGCCTGTGTATGCATATACATAAAACAGCCTCTCTCAAACTAATAATCATTTGTACTACTACTCCACATAAGCTTCATATTCTGTAGGAATTCTTCCTGCAGAATATGATTCATATGTGGAATAGTAATAACTAGGCAATGCTGCTTTATGCAAATGTATACCAGGGAGAATCCTTTTCCTGCCTGTGTATGCATATACATAAAACAGCCCCTTTTAAACTAATAATCATTTGTACTGCTACTCTGCATAAGCTTCATATTCTGTAGGAATTCTTCCTGCAGAATATGATTCATATGTAGAATAGTAATAACTAGGTTTACCCTGTTCTAATTCTTTGTTTTTGTTTTTTTTAGGACAGGGGTCCAACCCTCGCTTGTAAAATAGAAGTAGGAAAATAAAAATTGTAAGAACATTAACTTCTCAATAAAACATAAAAAAGCGCTCAAACCATCCAAAATATATATATATATATATATATATATATATATATATATATATATATATATATATATATATAATATATATATATATATATATATATATATATATATATATATATATATATATATATATATATATATATATATATATAGAAGAGAGAGAGAGAGAGAGAGAGAGAGAGAGGTTAAAGAACTGATTTTAATCTTAAAGAATAGTGGAATTACCAATAAGTCAAGTATTATCTTTACAAATTTACATACCTTCTTCTCCTCCTTTCTATCTTTGCCTGAAATAAATTCTAATTTACAAAAAATATTAAACATTTTTAAAGTAAAAGAAGCACAAAAAGTAAGATCGAACGGATGGAACTCTCAGCATTGTTTACAATTGTCCAGCAGCTGATCCATTTCGGGCGCATTCGGCCGTTCCGGTGCACTCAAATTTCCTGTTCTCTGATTGGTTAATGTAATTTTTTTCAATTCGAAGCGTTTTTGAGTCGATTTTGCACACGGGCTGCAGTCGGGCTTCTGGAAACGCAGCTATTATATTCGTTTTCGGGTAATACTGTAGACAGCGACCCACACATTTTGAGACCAAAAATTTTCTTAGTTCAAAAAAATTTCTAAGTTCAGAAAAGTTAAGTTAAGTTAGATTTTTTAAGAAAATTGTTTAGTGGCAAGCTTCTGGCATAATTCCAGAAGCTTGCTACCAAAGAATTTCCTTAAAAAACTTAACTTAACTTATCTGAACTTAAATTTGAACTTAGAAAATTTTTGGTCTCAAAATGTGTGGGTCACTGTCTGCATTATTACCCCGTTTTCGTTACTGCATTTGTGCTTAAACGTAAAAATTTTTGGAGTTTGCCTTCGTTTTTGTCAAACTTAGTGAAAATCGTAAAAAAAAAGGCTCACCAAATGTAAGGAATTTCCTTTTGTAAGGTTGCTATTTCCCGTGTTTGCCGAGTTTAGCACGTTCTAACGAAAAAATGTAAACAAACAAGATGGCGGCGTGGTAGGCCCCGTCTGAATTGATGAATATTTCATTAAATAAAATTAGCTTTAAATATAATTTCATCTAAATCGATAAACTCCATCACAAAAGTTTATCAATTATTAGTAATATAAACCATTTGTTATTTTTTTTTTTAAGTTTTGTTTATTCCAAAACCAGGTGCTCCATCACAACAGCTGATAACAATTTTTTGTTAACAAAAGTAACTTTTATGAGAAATCGCGGTCGTTTATGCACGAAATTTGTGCTAAAACTGGGCAAGTATTTCTTATCGAGCGTAAGCACAAATGACAAAAACGAAAACGGTACCTATATGTTAAAATAAATAAGATTTAGAGAGAATAAATTAAGAATTAATTAATTTGTATAAATTTTTATAGTTTTGGGAAGTTTTGTAAAAATTTTATAATTGTTATACATTTCCCCAAAAAAATTAGGCCTTCACCAAAGAATATGAACACAGCATAAAAAGATAATAATCAGATAATAAATAAAGTGAATTGTTATTATTTTGTAAAAAAAAAAAAAAAAAAAAAAAAAAAAAAAAAAAAAAAAAAAATTAAAGATGCTTTACCAAAGCTACTAGTAAATATAAAAGTAAAATTATAAAAATTACTATATCGTCCAAAAGATGAGATGGGACCTACTTCTGAAAGCACATGTGCTAATTGCAAAAAAAAAAAAAAATTAAAATCCTTAGTAGGTAGGATGCGATTGTGTAGGGAGTGGTTTCATATTAGGTGTGCTTCGGTAACAAACCCCCTATTTAAATTGCTACAGGAAAATGACAACCTAACTTGGAAATGTCATAGCTGTTTGCAAAAGCCGAAAGAGAACAATGTCTCAAAGACAGACTTCACAGAGGTGATAATTATGATAGCCCAATGCGTTGAAAACATGGGAAAAATGCAGAAAGCCATGCAGCAGCAGCAACAAGTTCAAATAGAAGAGCTGATGAGAGGATTGGGAAGAAGGGAAAAATCCACAGGAAACGGTAAACAGCTTGGGGAACTCATTATGGAAGAATTATTGGAAATTGAAGATAAACGGAGAATGGAAAATAATCTGGCAATTTAAAATCTAGAAGAAATGAAAACTGAGCAGATAAACCAGAGGGATGCCATAGTAGAATTTATGCTGTGAGGATGCTGAACAAAAGGATAAAAACTGTAGCTCCGAAATCTTTAAAGAAGTAAGAGCCACTGAGTTTGAGATAGTAAAGGTGAAAAGACTGGGACACCGTAACTCAAGACCCCGACCCATACTAATAGAACTGAAAACTACTGACCAAAAATGGGATGTTGTGAAAAGAGCCAAATATATATATAAGAAATAGTTCACACTTCCAGAGGATCTATATAAACCCAGACCAGACCAGACCAGATCAGACCAAAAAAGAAAGAGAGGTAGCGAAACATCTCAGGAACTAGTTATATGAGGAAAACAAAATGGAGAACAAGGGCTATACATAAAACGGGGAAAAATATGTAATGATGAAAATTTTCACTAAGAAAAGGCAACTATACCGGGCAAACATATATGGCAATGAGCAATAGGCTGACGTTAAATCTGGTCAATAATACAGGGATTAACAAAAACAAAATTGACCAACATTAAATTTTTAATAAATTCAGAAAATTAGATAATACTTACTGGAAACATAGAGGTTGAATAAAAAAAACTTAAGTGAATATTTGAAAAAGTTTCAAAAAAATATTAAAGAAAATCAACATTTTACTTAAAAAGTAAGACCAGAAAATTCAAAATTTATCCTTAAAAAAAGTGTATTAAAACTTAATTTTTATACATTAAAAATATAATAATAATAATAATAATAATAATAATAATAATAATAATAATAATAATAATAATAATAATAATAATAATAATAATAATAATAATAATAATAATAATAATAATAATAATAATAATAATAATAATAATAATAATAATAATAATAAAATAATAATAATAATATTATGACTAAAAAATAATATATAAATAAATGAACGAACAATTGTGTATCTATTGGTCTTACCTTGAACTTGTTGTTTCAAAGATTTGTTTGCACTTTGAGTAATTCTTGTAGCACTAAGTAACTCAACCTGAGGCTTTAGTTAGTAGCACTTACTAAATTAAGTAGGTAATTGATTAGCTGAAGGTAAAAAGAATAGAGATAGATAGTTGAAAAGGTTGAAAAGAAAAGACAATTTACCTCTTTTCCTTTACATCTCTGATTATTAATTTGAATTAACACGAACAATGGTTACGACCGTTATTGAATCAGTGATGCCTTATTGTTTTTAGCTTCTAGTGAATTTGAACAATTGTACCCAATATTGGCAAAGTATAAAATCCACTAAAATAATATAAGTTGAAGAATATAAAAGTTTTTATATCCTAAATCTAAATACGGTCCTAAAATAAAAATAAAATAAAAGAGATATAAGTGAAAGTATATAATATTTTTTATATCCTCCCACTGAAGAGTTGCAATGAAAACCATTGCAATTAAAAGGATTAAAATTTTGCAAATAAGATAAATTCGTGTGAAGGAATTCTTGACACTTGACAGCAGCCTGTCTAAGTGGTCTTTCTTTGACTGAATTGAGCTGAGAATTTTGATTCTGTTGAGAGTTGAGTTGAAGTAAATTTATAACTGAAGTTGAAGGTTGAACATCTACAATACCAGTATCACTATTACTTTGAAAAACTGAATTTGAATTTGAGAGATTAACTTGATCTGTATTATCATTATTTTGACCATCTGAATTGGAGAAATCACTGCTTGTGTCAGCATCAGCTTCTCCACTGGAGAGAGAGAGTGGGTAATAGATAACTCCAATGGGTAGAGATGACAAATAGAATGATGACAGGCTTGTCCATCTCCCCTTTTTAATAACACACTCCTGATCTTATTGTCCTTACCAACAATGACTTCCAGAACTCTGCCCAAAAGCAAGAAGGGCCTAGGCTTGTTAGGTGTCTGAATCAGAACTATTTCTCCAATCTTAATTCTGTTGGTCCACTCTAACTGATAGAGATTTCTACTTGTCTGGCGCAAATTTAATAGGTAAGACTCATACTATAATTTCCTGAAAGTCTCTAAAACTCTTCCTTCCCAAATGGAATAGATTGGAATCTTGTAATGTTTAATGTTATTGATACGCATATGCTCGGAGAGCATATCTGAAGACAAAGATTCTAGCAGTATATTTCCACCTTGTTTGAAATTCCTGGCATTATCTGAGTCAAACTAGAAGGTATGCCATATATATTTGTGAAACGTTGGAATGAAAGTAAAAAAGATTCAGTGGACATATCTGGAACGACATCAACATGAATAGCTTTGATATTAAGGCAGGTGTAAATTAATAGTTACATTTTTTGAAGTTCTTTATTATTAATCTTTACAAAGAGATGTCCTGTGAAGTCCACACCAGTATGCTCAAAAGGACCCACAAAATTAACTCTATGATAAGGAAGATTAGTCATTTTTGGATATTTAAAAGGAATACTGTTAAATTTTTTGCAAATTATGCATTCTGACAAAACATTCTTTACAGCCTGCCTGGCTTTTGTAATCCAAAAGCCATAAGATCTGATGAAGTTGATAGTGGTTTGAGCGCAAGATCCAATATTTTGCTCGGGCTGAGCCCAAATTTCCCCCCCCCTAAAAATGGACATAAAATTCGGACTTTGCAGCCGATTTTGACTATGTAAACACCAAACTGTAGCTTTTTTTGCCCTCTAAAACGTTGTTTTCCGGCGTTTTTCTGTGTCTGTAATCATTCTTTCAGAATTTTCAATTTTTCAAAACCCATGTTTTTGACATTCTTCGTATCAACTACCAGAATTTTTTTCGAAATGACTTCAAACTTGAAATATGCATAGATAGGTTCATTACCTACAATCGTTCAGTAGTATATTTTCATTTTTTTGAGTTTTATGCTCAGCGTTGTCCAATTTCCAAACCCACTTTTTTTTGGATTTTGAAATGAAAAACTGCGATAATTTTTTTAATTCTTGTCCGATCAACATCAAATTTTTAGGGCTTGTATAATAATACAAGTATGCATCATTTTTACTTAGATAATGTTTTTGTATACTCAAAAGAATTTTTTTTTAAAATTTTCAAATATTTTTTTTTTTTAAGTTTGTTCCAAGAACAAATCCAAACCTAATGCATATACAAAGAAATTATCCAAGTAAAAAATGTGCATCTCCACCGACTACATATGCCCTGAAAATTTCATTCACTTCGCCTGAACAGTAAAAAATATCACCGCAATTTTTCATTTCAAATCCAAAAAAAGGGACTGAAAGAATGAACAATCGCTAAATCAAATACTAATTTTGATTATCAAATATCTGCATATTTCAAGTTTGAAGAAAAAAAAAAATTCTATTAGTGCTAAGAATGTCAAAAACATGAATTTTGAAAAAAATACTGAAGAATGACTACAGTACAGAAACAGAAAAAAAAAAAAAAACTACAGTTTGGTGTTTATATAGTCAAATCGGCTAAAAATACGAATTTTATGTCCATTTATAGGGGGGTGGGGAAATTTGGGCTCAGCCCGAGCAAAATATTGGATCTTGCCCTTGAGTACCTAAGTGTTCACACCTAGAATGAAAATCTCATGATTAATCTAGTGAGATAATGATCCTTGCCAAGAAGAATTGGATTTATCACATCATCATTATATAAAAGTGTCTTGTCAATTCTCCCTTTGGATCGGATGAGGCCTTTATCATCTATGAATAAATTAAGTTGATTAACTAGCAGTGGAATTTTATCCTTTTCAGGATTTTGGAGAAATAATATTTCCTTAGAAAAACAATGCTGCTGCATTATCTTCAACCAATAGAGTTGGGCTTTCTGATCACAATTTTCATCCAGCCCCCTACTCCTGCTAATGAATTTGAATATTTTTCAAGTTACCTTATAAAGCTTATGCACACTTGAGTAATCTTTAAAGGGTAACAAAGAGCGAGTATCAACAGATGTGTAACATTGCAAAGTCTTATCCTTATTGGCCTCAGACAAACATTTAAGTTTACTAATAGGACATTGAGATTGATCTAGAAGAATCCAAGAAGGACCCTTAAGCCATAATGGTAATTTTGAAATAAAAGTAGAGGTTGTAACAAATCTGGTAATCAGATCTTCTGGGTTTTCAGTAGTATTGATGTAAGCATAAAAAATAGATACTTTGTACTCTTGCTCAACTTGTTTTTTGATTTGGTAAATTTCTTTGAGCTCTATTGTTTACAAAAATATTTTTATTTTTTGCTCTTCCGGACAGGAGCCATGAAGGAACAATTTGAGCATCTACAAACACCTTTATGCTTTTGAACTGAACACTAGGAAATTCTGATATTGATTTGATACACTTAAAAAATAAAAACACAGATAACAGCTCTAAAGAGGGCAAAGCCATAGATTTGAGGGGGGCCACCTTGGCCTTTGAGAATATTAAATTTGAACCTTAACCTATACTATGAACTGCAAAACCATAACTAGACGTTGAAGCATCGCAGAAAATGAATAAAGAATTTGTGGAAGAAGGTGAGAAAGCACACCTTTCAATTTCAATATTATGTAATTTATTTAAGTCTAAACAAAGAGAAGACCAAGAAACTAAAACATCAAAATGGACCTTTTCATTCCAATGAAGACCTAATTGCCATAATTTCCTAATTAATAACCGACCTCTTAAAGTTACGGGTAAAAAGGTATTTAAAGAGTCAAACGCCTTGGACACAGCTGATAACAGCAATCTTTTGGAATTTGCATCAGCATTAATCGAAAATTTTGCTAGTTTTAACTTATCTGTAAGAGGATTGAAAAGATATCAGGAAACCTTATCTTCTGACTCCTGATGTTGAACTATTCTACCCTCTTCTTCCATAACAGCTCTTAATTGATCATTATTAGAGTCCCAACTTCTAAGATGGAAACCACCATCTTCCATTCTTTTGTTGCATTCATGATAAAGTTCCTTTAAATGTTGTGGATCATTGCCACTAATAATTAAATTATCACCAAAAAAATTATTCAATAGAATCTGAGTACATGCATCATCCTTATAAAACTGAGCATGATGCTTGATGATATAATTGAGGATGAAAGGTGAGGATGTGAAACCAAAAACAATGGTTGAGTACCGATAAGCCTTTAATTCACCATTAGCTACTTTTCCCAAAAGGTAAAAGCGGTTGCGGTCTTCGATAGATTTTAACTTAATCTGAAGAAAGGGTTTTGTTATATCTGATAGCATAACAAATTGATTTGATCTGAACCGGAATAAATGTCCTAATAAGGAAGATATAAGATCTGGTCCAGTATAAGCTGCTTTATTTAGAGATGGAAGAGAGTTAGTTTTAAGAGAACAATTAAACACAGGCCTGACCTTTGTTGATACTTGTTCATCAGTTTTATAACAGGTATGTGAGGAACCCAAATATAATTTTTATATTCAGAGGGAGATACTCTGGACTCTTCAATAATACCGTCAGCTAATTGTTGCTGAAAGACATCATCATAGGCCTTAACTAATTTTTTCCTTTCTAAATTTTCATGAATATTAATTACTGAAAGAGCAATGTTATAGTTTGAGGGCAATAAGGGAAGTTTATCTTCAATCCATGGTAGGTCTAAATTATATTTTCTCTCTTTGAACTCAATACCACCTTTGAAAATTCAATCTGTTTCAAATCATCTTCAGATTTATTATTATGCATACCTTCAATACCTAAGGACTCCAATTTGAACATGTTTTCTAATCCTTGTTCTACCTCTGAATTAGTTAGAATGGGGCTTAAAGGACTAAAATATGGGTGTATAGGATTCAAGACTGCATTAACCAAAGTCTCGTTAACTTGAAAATGATTTTGATTATGATTATATTTTGACTTTGAGCAAGTGACGGTGGATTTGAAACTCCTTTTTGATTATTGTATTTAAAATTAGTAATATATCCAAATGGAATAATAGAATCATCTCTTAACTTAAAAGCAGATCCACTCATACATTTAATCAATTCTAGTTGAGGGAAATACTCTATTAAATCAATGCCTATTAAGGCATCCAAATTAAAAAATGAGTTATTAGACTCTTTATAGCCAGAATCAGCCAATTTGTAAGATTTATTTCTTAAATTAATTAGAGCCTGATCTACGAACTTAATCTCATAACTTAATTGAAGATCCTCATCAATCAAGAGAGGAAGAGTAAAATAAAACTGATCCATATATACATCAAGAACAGTCTCTTTCAAACTGCGGGTGGTAACTCCTAAATAGCTTTTATATCGTATTGAGTGCTTTGATGATCCTCTACAGATATATACTGAGTTTGTCAAGCACTCTTTAAGAAAGATAGAACCTTTGTGAGCCACAGTCGACAAGGCATCGAACTAAAGTCGAAACCTTACCTCTACCAACCCTTTTGGTAATCTATGGTAATAAATATAAATTTTTGGTTCTTTGATTAAAACTAAGACATACATTTGTGAGAGTTGGACTTTTTCTTTGCTTACAAAGAGCAGTAATATGACTTCTTTGTTTACAAACTTGGCAACAGAAAGTAAGTTGCTCCTCAAGTCCAGGACACTGATCTGCAGCATGTTTAGTACTTGAACATTTACTGCATAGGTTTATTTCATTACATCTTTTAATTCTTAAATCATACGTTTGATAAACATTGCAATTGCTCATCACATGACTTTATGATGAACAGAATTTACATGACTTTGAATAAGTTTGGATTTTAGAAATGGAGGGATCAATACTATGAGAAGCTTCATTTCCACTAACTACAGTAGTATGAGTTTTGAAATTCTACAAAGCAGAATTGGAGTCAGGACTATTATTAGATTTTAAGGTCTCATTTGTCCTTTGATTTTCACTATTTTTAAATTCATAATTAGGCTTATCCGAAGTATTTAATTTTTAAATTTTTAATAAGTATTATGGGGAAGGACTTTTTTGAAATTTTTACCTTTATTATGATTTAAAGTTTTAACAATATTTTTGATAACTTCATTATAGTTATCGAATATTTGATTTAAATCAAAATAATTGGTGTTCAACTTGCAAGTAATCTTTTTTACTACCACATTAGGTAAATTTGATAAAACTATGTGGCTAAGTACTACTAACTCTGTAGGTTCATCAAGATATTTGAGGTTATAACTCTCAAGTTCGTATATTAATGTTCTGATATCATTTAAGTAAACCCTTGTCTCATTATATGTTGGGTCAAATACTGGTTTTAAGAAAATTATTTTTTTAATGATTTCATCAACGATAAATTTTTCATCTAAAAATTCTTTATCTAGAAGTTCAAGAGCCTTATTATAATTATTGTCACTAATAGAAAAATTCTGAATCAGAGAGTATGCATATCCCTTTAATTTATTTTTTAAGCAGTGAAATTTAATGGATTCATTTAAATTTTTCTGTAAATCTAAGGAACTCTTAAATTTTGAAATGAAGGTTTTATAAGCAAACTTATCAGTTTCATTGTCTTCAAAGAAACCACAATCTATAGCTCTAAGAATAGATTCGCTCAAATGAGTGCAAATATTTTTTTGAGGGGTTGCATTTCGATCCCCATTAGATTTTAATTTACCTAATTTTGATTTAAGTGAGCATTGATACTGAATCTGACTACACAACTTCTCATTAAGAAACTCAGGAACGAGGGAGTCAACTTCATTATCATTAAATATTTTCATAATATTTGTATCCTTTTGCTTAAATTCTTTTAACAAGGACTCTACTTCCTTCACTAGATCCTTTACATAAATTGCATCTTTATCTTTGCTATTGTCCGTAGGCCTACTCTCTATCTGGCTAAGATAAATATCTACTTATGCCTTGAGGGAAGAAATGGCTTGAACTATAGGCTTAGATTTTTTATTAACTTTATCAAGAGCTTGTATCTCTGGGTCATTCATTTTCGCTGAAATTATGGCTATAATGACCCAGGGACAAATGAATCTTTAAAAAAGATGAAAATGAAAGATGGCCTACAACCAGGTCAAATTATTTGATTTGAATTTTGAAAAGGTCTAGAAGACCAAAAAAAATTAAATTTTGAAGTTGAGATTGATCTAGGCCTACAAGGCCTAACTTTGAAATTGATTTTTTTATGGAAAAAATGAAAGATGGCCTACCACCAGGCAAAATTATTTGATGTGAATATTAAAAAGGTCTAGAAGACCAAAAAATGTTTTAAATTTTGAGGTTGAAAAATGATCTAGGCCTGCTATTGTACTAAGTTTGAGCTTGAATTTTTTGAGGAAAACACTGAAAGGGAATGGTTAGGCAATGATGCATTGCTTCTCTAACTCTCATACCTAATTTTGAATTAAATACATCAGGACTAACTAAACTTAGGACAAAAACACCAATGGTCTAGTCTCGCTAGGCCCATGTGGCTTCTACGGTCTCTAAATATTTCAAATGTTCAAGCAAACCTTAATTTTAAATTAATTTTGTACTAATAATACACAAAATATCATTACTGATATGAGCCTCAGAGTTGGCTATATCACAGTAGAAATATTACTAGTATTTCAAACCAATGTTATAATTTTCGGACCATCTTGTGTGTGTGTGCAATGTACAAAATTTCCCGCCAGAAAATAAAAACATATTTAAATTGCTTTGTATTTAGCAAAATTTGTTTCTAAAGTCATATATATTTTTAATATATATCGTGGTTAAATTTTTTTTAAGGAAAATGATTAATATTTGTTTTTAAAATATTGCTGGATTATTTTATGCTCGAAAACGTCATAAATAGTACATGAATTTATATTCAATTCTAAAAGGGCATATCAGAAAATGCCCGACATTATTCCAATCTTTCTGACCTACTGGTAATATATATATATACTGTGGCTATATTAAAACACAATTAGATTGTGATTAAAATTTGCAATATTGAAAGGCGCGAGTTATCAAGAACTAGCAACAAACCCGTTCCCCAAGACCCATATAGATTACACAACTGGCGAAAATTTAATCTAAAGCAGATTAAATTAATGAACAAAAATCTTTGAAAGATGTTATGACTAAAAAATAATATATAAATAATTTGAAATAAATGAACGAACAATTGTGTATCTATTTTTCTTACCTTGAATTTGTTGTTTCAAAGATTTTTTTGCTGTTTGCGTAATTCTTGTAGCCCTAAGTAACTCAGCCTGAGGCTTTAGTTAATAGCACTTACTAAATCAAGTATGTAATTGATTAATTGAAGGTAAAGAGAATAGAGATAGATAGATAGTAGAAAAGGTTGAAAAGAAAAGATAATTTACCTCTTTTTCTTTACATTTTTGATTATTAATTTGAATTAACACGAGCAACAGTTACGACCGTTATTGAATCAGTAATGCCTTACTGTTTTTAGCGCCTAGTGAATTCTGGACAATTATACCCAATATTGGCAAAGTACAAAATCCACTAAATTAATATAAGTCGAAGCATATATGAGTTTTTAATTTTTATATCCTACATCTAAATACGGTACTAAAATAAAAATAAAATAGAAGAGATATAAGTGGAAGTCTATAATAGTTTTTATAATCCCTTTTTCAGGTTAATTTTACATTTTCTATTATTATGTAGCTAAATGTTACTTTAATATATATTAGCAACTCTGTCAACAGAGTCAGAGGTACATGCACCACCGAGTATTGACCTTTAGCAAATCAGCTGATTTTCGGTAGTAAACAGGCAATTTGCCAATATTTTTATTATTTTGGCATTTTTTTTTATCACTATATTCATTGAGCTTGTTCTTTGATGAAAGGTTTACAAAGGACGTTTTTTCCCTCCACACGTCAATTCATATCGCATATAGAGTTTATTAGAACCTTATGCTATCAAATTTCAAATAGAAAAATGCCAAAGCATTCTGTTCTTGTTACTCGAAATGATATTCCTCAAGCAGCTTTAGATAGAATAAGAGAGTAGTAAGTAAAAAAAAGTATAATTCTTGTTTATGATTTAAAAAGATGGTAAAAGTAGCGCAGAATGCCTTCAACGCCGATTTTTATAAAAATCACAGGATAGGCTAAAAAAATAATAATGAATAAAAAAAACGAAAATGACTGTTGTCATTAGGAATAAAAGTGACAGATCTTTCAAAGTTAAAACTCATAGACAATTCATTTTTGATCCATCCAGGTTGGGTCTCATTTTAGGCCCTCTAGTTCAGGTTATGATATGTTTTGCTTAGTATAGACACAGTAAATCTGTGTATACTTAACAAATCTTATCATAACCTAAACTTGGATTTTCCTAAAACGAACATATGGCCCATTAATTTTTTTAATAAGAAAGCTTATGGGAAATTCTTTAATGGTAATAGTAGCGCAGAAGAGGGGCTTCACTCCCAATTTTTATCAAAATCACAGGATATAGTCCAAATAAATAATGAAGAATAATAAAAATAAACAAACATGGTGGTCTCTTTATGAAAAAAAATTATAGCCTCTCAAAGTTATTAAAACTCCCCCTAGACTTTTCATTTTTGATCTATCCAGGTTAGGTCTCATTTCAGGCCCTCTAGTTCAGGCTATATGTTTTGTTAGGTATACACAGAGAAAATCTGTGTATACTTAACAAATCTTATCATAACCTGAACTAGGATGTCCCTAAAACCAGCACAAGGCCCACTAATTTTTTTTTATATATAAGAAAGCCTATGGGAAAATTTTAAACTTTGAGAGGCCTTAACTTTTGTTCCTAAAGACTTAAATCATTTTAAATTTTTTTTTTGTTTCATTATTATTATTTTTTTAGTATATCCTATGATTTTTAATTTTTTTTTTATATAAGAAAATCCTATGGGAGTTTTAATAACTTTGAGAGGCTATTACTTTTTTTCCTAAAGAGACTGCCACGTTTATTTTTTTTTTATTCATTATTATTTTTTTAGAGTATATCCTGTGATTTTTATAAAAATTGGGGTGAAGCTCCCTCTGCACTACTATTAATTTTTTAACTTTGAGAGGCTGTAACTTTTTCCTAAAGACATGTTATTTTCATTTTTTTTATTCTTCATTATTATTTTGGTAATAGTCTGGCTAAGGGGAATGAACTATATTTCCATCTCTTAACAAAGTAAAAAAAAACATTTCAATAAAATAATCCTGAAAGCATCCAGAAAATACAGCCCCATAGCTACCACAAACCATTCAATTCTACTTTTTACCAGAAATCAACACGCTTATAAAACAAGGAAAATTTAATAAAACCTTAATGATAGAATAAATAAGTTAATCAACTTAAATCAGAATAAGAATTGACAACATTACAATCAAACACTAAACCAAGAAACCAACACAAAAATATTCTGTACAATAAAATAAATTGACACTTCACACACACACACTCAACCTCCACCAACCCACAAAGCCATCTCTAAATAAAATTATAAAATCCCTAGCCCAAAAAACCAGTGTAATATTATTATATCACACTACTTTAAAATCAGTGATAAATTCACAATCCCCACCAATAGATTAACTATTAAAAGACTTAAAAATGAACCACTCCCTCTCAACACCATCAAAAAACCTTAGAAATTCCCAAGCAGAAGGACCAAACAAAATATCCAATATTCATCTCAAACACCTGGGAACCAAAGCCATTGCAACCCTAACTCAAATATTTAATGTAGCATGGCAAACTAACACTATTTCCCCATTTTGGAAACATGCACACATAGGGTTGGAAAAAAAAACATTTTTTTAAATCGTGTTTTTTTCAAGAAAAAACATGTTTTTTCATGTTTTTTTCCATTTCTTTTCATTTTTCATTAAATTTATTTTTAAAAATATAAAGAGGCTAATATAATATTTCATTTGAGTATTTTCATTTTTCAAATATGAGGATACTTGAAATTAAACAATTATTCCAAATGTTATTATTTATAAAATAGCAGAACTACCTTTCTCATATTTTATCAATTGTTTTTGTTACAATTTACAGTAGGTTGTAGCCTGCAGGCTGCTGTTTGTAGGCTTCTACTTACTAATTTTACTATGTATTTTACATTTGTATCATATCATATTTAGAATTTACTTTTAAACATTAATGTAGCTATATTATATTTATATAGAATGAGTCTGAATGACAAAACTCAAAAGTGACTTAAGGGATGCAAATGAAATAATAAAAATATTGAAATTAAAAATATACCAAGACTGTAAATGAAAGAGGATGTTTGTAGTGACCAGTGAGTGAGGTTGTGTTAATTTTTGCTCTCCAATTTTACTAATATAATTTGTGTATTTGAAAGTGAATTTAGTAAACAAATTAGTGTTGTGTATCTAATTACACTACTGTTGTGTATATAACTACAGTCATTAACAATTGTTATATTAATTTTGTGATAATTTAAATTTGATAGCCTAACCCTAGGCTAACATAGGTAAGAGATTTACTGTTTTCTGTGTCTGGGTTTATTTGGATTCTTAAATAGACTTTCTGTATTTAAATACAGTCTTTATTAATTGTTACTTTAATTTAGTGATAATTTAATTTAAATTAGGTTTTCCAGTCACAGACTACAGTTAAGCCTACCTTATAACTTTTATATATCCCTGGCCTAGGCTAAGCTAAATTTAGGCTTGTTTAAATTTTTAACCTATTTTAAAAGAGATTAGTTTATTTCTTTTTAGGCTTTAGTGATATTTAAACTGTAGTTGGTAAAATAATAGGTACAGGTTAGTAAGCTAATAATAATTTAAAGTATGTATGCTCTGTGTGATAACTGTGGGACTGTGAGAGGTGAATATGTGGATTGCTGCCCTGTTTGTGTTTTGAATGCGGAGAATGTGTTTTTAAGGAAGGAGATTGCAAGACTGAATGAAGATATGCATGGATTGAAAGAAGAAGTATTTGAGTTGAGAAAGAGGAGAGTGTTAAAAAAATGTTGGTAGGGATGTCGAGGCGAGGAGGGAGCGGGACCTAGGAGTAGACAGCAATAGTGATTCAACCTAGGAAGGAAGATGAGAGGAAAAGGATAAAGTAGTTGATAATAGGTCTGCAGATGAATATAGAGTTGTAGAAAATAGAAATAATAATTTAAAGATGAGGATCTCGAAAGTCAGTCAGCCTGTGACCTGCAGTAACAGGTTCGACTGTCTTCGAGATGGGGAGGGATCAGAGAGTGCCAATGGTAATGTTGAGTTTTCTAAAGGGAAGACTGATAATGCTAATTGGAGACTCTATGACACGATACCTAGATAGGACTTTTCAAAAGAATAAAAAGAAACGATTGAGAGTATGTTATCCAGGTGCCAGAGTGAGTGATATCGTGGATAGGATAGATAGAGATTGATTCTACAAATGTTGATTCAGATGTGATTGTGCATGTGGGACAAATGATATAGGACATAGAAGGTCAGAAGAATTAATGGCAGATTATAGGAGATTGATTCAGAAGATAAAAGCAGCTAGTGGAAGAAGGTGCATGATTTCTGGGATTTTACCTAGGTTGGGTGCAGGTCAGGAATGGGGGAAGTAGGGCTTTAGGTGTAAATGAAAGGGTTGGAAATTATGTCTTTCAGAAAATATTAGGTTTTGGATTTGTGGAGAGAATTTCTGGATAAGGATCTTTCTGCATGGAGTTCACTTGATTCGTAAAGGTGTTGGGCTTTTTCAGTACCAGTTTGGAGACTTGTTTAATAAAAAACTGAGTGAAGTTGGGGGTGGTAGGCTATATACAAATAATAATGGTAACTATATAATAGTGGGGAGATAAATAAAGCTAGTGTTGCAGGTTCAAATAATGATGATGATAATAAAAATAACAGCATTTAGAGTATCAAATGTTTTTACACAAATGCTCATAGCCTTAGAAATAAAAAAGATGAGCTGATTAGTTGCCATAAATGAGAATCTAGACGTATTTGCATAACTGAGGCATGGGTTAATGAAGAATTATATGGAGACTCCTTTCAGGAATATGAAATGGACGGATATTCACTTTATTTATACCAGCGTAGAGGAAAGAAGGGTGGAGGTGTGGCGCTTTATGTTAAAGCAATATTCAATCTGTAGTAATGACTGACTTTAAAATGAATCATGACATTGAATCAGTGTGGGTAGATATTCTTATATACAATATATCATTTAGAAGGGGCATTTTATAGACCTCCTGGCCAGAGTCAAGAATTAGACATGGAAATTGTAAAAGAAATTGAGACAGCATGCCACAGTAAAGAAAAAGTATAGTCATAATGGGTGATTTTAATTTTCCTGGCATTCATTGGGATTCCTTGTCTAATTTGGACCATAGTTGTTCTGCATTCATAAATTGTATACTAGATAACCTTTTGACTCAGATGGTTAAGGAGCCACAAGATCGATGCACTATTAGACTTAATATTAACTAACAATGAAAGTATGGTGGATGAAGTTAGGGTTGAGAAGAATTTAGGACTTAGTGACCTAATATAATTAGATTTAATATGAATGTAATATCTGGGCCCAAATTACAAAAGTTAATAAAGAAAAGATCTTAGATTTCGAAATGGCGATTTTACAAATTCGAGCATGCTAAGTACAACTAACTGGGATAAAAAGTTTAAAGACCAAGAAACTGTTTTATCATGTAGAACATTTTAAGCAAATTTTGTTGATTGATATTCAGTCAGTATGTTTTAAAGATAAACCCCATTAGGGTGGCAAAGAGAAAACCTGTTTGATGAGATAAGAGAGATAAGAGAGAAAATTAGCAAAAATAATGTTTTAAAATATTTAAAGGTAGTAATAGGGAAGATGATTTGAAAATTATAGGAAAAATAGAAATAGACTTAACCAATCAATAAGAAAGGCAAAAGAGAGAGGCAGAAATTGTTTAGCAAGGAATAGTAATAAGAATCTGAAGTTTTAGCTTTTATAAATTTAAAAGTAAGAATGTAGGATAATTGGTCCAATTAAAATTGATAAAAATTTAGTGAGTTCAGATAAGGGGTTGGTCAAATTTTCAATGCTCATTTTGCTTCAGTGTTTACAGGAAAGATTAGATAATAGTTTGGAGACTAATAGTTCTTGTTTGCAGGTAACAAATAGACTTAAAGAATTTGAATTTGATGAAAAAGATATAAAACGTTTATTATTAGATCATATTGACCCAGTAAAGCTGCAGGCCCTGATGGTATATGTGGTAGAATTCTGAAAAGAAATTTATTGCCAACATTGCAAAGAAACTGTATTTGATTTTTAATTAATTGATCTATAACATTTGGTGAGGTACCGATTGACTGGAAAATGGCATATATATTGTTTTTATTTATAAGAAAGGTAAGGAAGATTTGGGAAATTATAGGCCAGTTAGCTTAACATCTCTGGTTGTAAGGTTTTGGAAAAGTTAATGAAAGGTCATATAAATATTTAGAAGATAACAAGGTATTGTATGACTCCATACGGTTTCAGAAAGGGTAGGTCATGTCCAGACAAACCTTTTAAATTTATGGAATACATTACTGACTGCATCGACCGAGGAGATCAGTTGATATTGTATATTTAGACTTTAGTAAAGCTTTTGATAAAGGTTCCCCACATAAGGCTGATGAAAAGTTTTGCAATGTGGTATTGGTGGAGTGGTACATGGATTGGATTAAAAGAGTGGTTGGGAAATAGAAAACAGTGTGTACAACAACTAAATGGGGAATAAATCATCATGACTAAGTGAAGGGTGCAGGTGTCCGGGAGTTTCAGTGCTGGGGCCACTATTGTTCCTCATATATATAAATGATTTAGACCAAGAGGCTTAAATGCAAGGTTTCTAGTTTGCAGATGTTTCAAAAGTGGGCCACCTCAGTAGGGAATAGTGATGGATGCATAAAGATTCAAAATGATCTTGATAAACTTCTTGGGTGGGCAGATAAGTGGCAAATGAATTTTAATAGTAAAAAGTGTAAGGTTCTTCACCTAGGTTACTCAAATGATTTAACTACGATATGAATGGGGATTGGCTTGAGTCTGTGGACCAAGAAAAGATTTGGGTATGATTATAAGCAGTAATTTGAAAGTAGCTAATCAATGTTTGGAAGCTAGAAATAAAGCTAATAAGATTAACAGGCACCATCTAATGCTGTCATTTGTTTACAGGCAAGATAATAGTAAACTATTGTATTAATATGTTGAATGAAGTAATAAAGTCTTATTTGCTAAAGTTTGAATTTATATTTGAGAAAAGGGCTTGATCTGCTAGAGAGGGGTGCAACGTAGAAACAACAAGGATGATTTCTGGGTTTGAGGTAAGAGCTATGAGGAGAGGCTGAAGGAGTTAGGAATGTTTTCTGTAGAAAGACGATTTCTCAGAGGGGACATGATACAAATCTACAAAATATTTACATCTATTGATAATACAGAGACCAATAAATTTTCATAGTAGAACATGGACAGGTGACCAGGGGGCATAATAAGAAAATTAAGAAGAAAGCATGCCATCTTGATATAAGAAAGCATGCATTCAGTAATGGGGTTGTTATTGGAATAGTCTTCCAGAGGAGGTTGTTGAGTGTGACTCGATTGCAACATTAAAGAAAGGATTAGATACGTTTATGGAGGGGTTGGGTATCATATAATACATACGAAGCCAAATTGGCGGGTTTTTAGTTATAGCAGTTATTGTTAGATGGCATGTGTGACCATAACTTAGTTATTAATGCATGTGGATGGTTTGGGTATCATATTTATATATCATTAGTTTTGACTAAGCCAAATTGGTGGATTTGTAGTTACAACAAATTGACAAGCCCTAGGGTGCTTTGTGGATTTGCATGAGCATGTTTGGGTAGTGGGTTGACTGGGACAGTCTCGATATTCCTAATGTCCTAATGACTAAATTAAATATTTGGCTTTGGCATATCAACTTTTGATTTCTAATCACTAGTCCCCACTCCCCAGACCGCAGTCACTACTGAGTACTGACTACTGTGCTGTGACTACTGTCAAGCTCATTATCACTGGACTCATCAGCATGATCAGCCACATTTAATTAATTTAATTTAATTTACCTTTTATTTACTTAAAAAGGACAGTCACACAACTTTTTGCACATGGCATTTCTAAATTCTGATTAAATAATTATGATAAAAATGCTACTGAAAGCTAAAGCAGAGTAAGAAAATATTAATGAAGCCACAAACAAAATATTATGAATATCAAAATTCAGAATATATAATAAAAATATGGAAAACCCATAAAAATTTTGAACACAAACTCAAGGGCTTCCACCTTGCAGGAAATTGGAACCAAAAAATGTCCCAAATTAGAGCATATTTGCTTAAACTTATAATATAATTGTTGAAACATGTAAATTCCACAACTTAATTGAAAAAATGAAAAAAACAAATTTTTACTTGTTTTTTTCATGAAAAAAAAACTGAGCTTGTTTTTTTTCTTTCCCAACCCTATGAGCACATAATACCCATACCACTTAACTAACTTCATAAAAACCTATTTCATTGTTCTCTACAATATCCAAAGTACTTGAAAGGTTAATCCTAAATAGAATCTCCCCTTTGATCACCCTATCAGACACAGTATGGATTTAGAAAAAATCTCTACTACTACTTTACTAACCGATTTAACACAAAACATCCTAGGATTCAAACAAACTCCTCCCCCTTCTCGCACTCTCCTAGTAACAATAGACATCAACAAGGCATTCAGCACAGTCCCATGTCATCTTTTAATAGACAAAGTATTAAATATACAGTAGATATACCAGTAAGCATCTATGGCAAGAAAATTATAACAAATTTCTTATCTGATCATACAAGTATGCCATTCCTCTTGTACATACAAATTATATAATGGAGTCCCTCCCAGAGTGCCATCTTGTCACCAACTCTAAACTTTTTATGCATAACCTACTACATCTCACATCCCCTTTAAAAAGCAATAGTTATGCAGATGACCTAGCAATCATAGCTCAAAATTCCTTCTATAAAAACAGTGAGCAGAGAACTGCAACAATATATAAGCCAACTGGAACAATGGTTATCAATAAACAGAGTAACTGTTTCACTTCCAAAATCCTCTCTCACATTACTTACCCCTGATAGAAGAGAATCAAATACCATCCATCAGTCTTTCTATTAAACAATTGACTCTTCTTTATTAAACAACCTACTATTCTAGACTTCACTTTCAATACACATGACATTCAACCCCGCCCCTCTTACACACACACTAACAATATTACTTCTAGAGCCACACACAAATTAAACACAATGAAAACAAATTTTGGGCAACATAAGGAGACCCTTACAATATTATTTAGACAATATCTCTGCCCCTTCTTAAACTATGCATAACCTGCCCCACACTAATTAATATCACAGTCCAATATTCAGAAATTAGAAGCAGTACAAAACAAAGCTCAGGATAATAATAGGCTTCCTTCCTTCCACACTACCTACTAACCGAAACAGTGGTCCTTCCTATGAAAGCCCATCTTGACATGATAGGCTGTCAGTTTTACAGTAGATGGCACTCAACAGATAATCCTCTGCATCAAACTCTACAACAACCTCCTGACCTAAGAAGGAGAGAAATCACACCAGCATTATGCTATTCTGACATATACAACACACTTCCCCCCCACCTCCAGACACTCCCATTATCAAACATCCATACTCAATTAACTCAAAGAATGATCTCCAAATAACACCATACTCCAAGCATGTCCACCTGAAATATTTCCTTCTGAACAAACTTTAGGCCATTAAATGAGTGTAATGCTGTCCCATCTCTACGCTGGGTGCCATCTCTCCCTTCAGGAATATAAATGTAAAATTGATAATGCTCCCTCCCCATCATGTCAAAGATTTCCCTCGCTCACAAATGATGACACAGAACATGTTACTAAACTTCCACACTTCACAGACATCAGTTACAACTTTGATACAACCATTCTAATGAATCTCTGGGCATGACCTGGTGTGGTGACACAAAATCTCAGGATCACCTGATTCTCATAGGAGGGGAGTGGGGGCTACTAAGTAAGTATATACCGTATATATATATATATATATATATATATATATATATATATATATATATATATATATATATATATATATATATATATATATATATATATCTATACATATAATGGGAGACTATTGTAAAATAATATATATATATATATATATATATATATATAGATATGTCTTTAATATATATATATATGTAATAATATATATATATTAATAATAATATAATATATGTAATAACAACATATATATATATGCTAAATATAATATAATATAATAACGTAACAATAATAATATATATATATATAACTATTATAATATATATAATAATATATATATATATATATATATATATATATATATATATAATATATATATATATATATATATATATATATATATATATATATATATATATATATATATATATATATATATATATATATATATATATATATATTATATATATATATATATATATATAATATATATATATATATTATATTTGTATATGGATGGGGTTATGAAAGAATTCGAGGTGGGGATGGCAGGAAATGGTGTTAGAATGGTGGAGAATGGAGATGAGTGGAGGGTGCCCTACCTATTATATGCGGATGATTTGGTTCTGTGTGGCGAATCTGAAAGAGAGTTTGAAGAGGATTGGTAGAGGTGGCAGGGTGTGTGTAAAAGGAAAGGGAGCTTGAAAGTAAACGTGGATAAGAGTAAGGTTATGGTTGTGAGTGAGGACACTCCTCAGTGTGAAGTTATGTTGGATGGTGAGCAGCTGGAACAAGTGTCTGAGTTTAAATATTTAGGGTATATGTTGGATGAGAAGGGAACGGACGATGCAAAGTGTAGTAGGAAAGTTGTGAATGGCAGGAAGGTGGCTGGTGCAATTAAATGCACTTAAATGAGGGTATGTCTTGAGTGTGCTAGGGTTTTACATGAGGGTATGTTGTTACCTGTGTTATTGTATAGTAGTGAGACTATGGTCTGGAATAAGAAGTATAGATCTAAAGTTCAATGTGTTCAGATGGACAATCTTGAGGGTGTACTAGGTGTGAGAATTGATAAAGTGAGGAATAAACGTATTAAAGTGGTGTGGTGTGAAGAAAGGAATTAAATGAGAGAATAAATGAAAATATGTTGGAGATGGTTGGTCATATGGAAAAGGATGAATAATAGTCGGTTGGTTAAGCGGATGTATAGTAGCGAGTGTGTGTGTTGGGGAACCGACCGGCTGGGAGTTCCCGAGAAGAAAAAGTGGATTGAGTCCAGTAAGCATGCCTGTTGAAGAGAAATGTGAGTTTGGTAGGCGAGAAGAAAGGTGTATAACAGGGTGAATGGCGGGGGATTGTGAAGGGGTATGGTTGTGGCCCACCTGGGCCAAGGGATGAACCACACATTATCTACCTTAGTGAGGGTCCATCGCTGTCCCATGAAGCTTTAGGGTGGATTTTCTGATGGCGAAGAGCTCTCACTAATTAATGGTATAGGGGGTGGTAAGGCTAGACTTTCTTCCGACTTGTGTCATGTTCTTCTACTGCTTTCTTTTCTGATGCTTGTTACGCACTTTATTACTCCCATTCTTAGGAAAATATAAGGAAGATGAAGAAGAAAGAAGAAGATATATATATATATATATATATATATATATATATATATATATATATATATATATATATATATATATATATATACTGTATATATATATATATATTTATATATATATATATATATATATATATATATGTATATATATGTATATATATATATATATATATATATATATATATATATATATATATATATATATATATATACGGTATATATATATAATATATATATATATATATATATATATATATATATATATATATATATCTTTCTTTCTTTATATATATATATATATATATATATATATATATATATATATATATATATAACAAATATATATATATATATATATATATATATATATATATATATATATATAAAAGTGGCGATGTAGAGAGACTTTATGTCTGTCATACAATAATATATATATATATATATATATATATGTAATAATAATATATATATATATATAATAACTAATATATATATATATATATAATAATATATATACTCTATAATTCTTCTTTGCTATATATATAACATATATATATATATATATATATATATATATATATATATATATATATATATATATATATATATGCATATATATATATATTTAAATTATTTATTATGTACTTACCTTATTTGAATATATAATCCATCCTTCTTTCCTTTTTTATGAATTCTTTTATAATTCTTTCATAATAATCTTCTGAATTTCTTAACTTCAAGAGAAGGTTCCTTTCTATTGACATCATTGAAATACTTGACAATCGAGTTTCGCTTGTTGTATTCCTCTGATATACTTTAATTCTTTTCAATGCAGAAAAGCTTCTTTCTACTGTTGCTGTTGTAGATGATATCGTAGCAATGAGCTGGCAAAGTTTTAAAAATTCAGAGGCATAACTTCATAAAGTTCATTGTCTTGGAAGTGTTTTATTAGTTGTACAATACTTTTATTTCTAAAAATCATCCGAAGAATACACAACTATCATTTCGTTCTGCAGTCGGAATTTTGTCAAAATGGCTTCCGTAAATTATGGTTAGAGACTCGAAAGGTTTCTTAGGAAAATCTTTTGCGTATTGTTTAAAATATGACTGTTAATAGTTCTATAAAAACAAGATCTTTCAGAGATTTAAATCTGACTCTTAGTTGATTCACAACCGTTTGAATGATTTTATTATATAGATTTCTATAGCAATCACTATGTTTTTGTGATGGAAAATTCCTTTAACATTATCATATATTTTAGAGAAAAGATCTTGTTTTTCCTCAATCAATTTAGTAGTTTTTCTAACTTCATTAGCACAATAAGTAATATCCAAACTTTTTGACTGAAGGACATTAAATAAAACATCAGTAAAGGAAAATATTTCACTAAATGCTTCAAGTAGAAAATTAAATTTAAAATCACCTAATTTGTGTTTGAAATCCAATTGCGGAATTGATAGTTATCCCATCCCATTTCTCTACATTATCAATTATTTCATCAAATAACTCAATCAATAAAGATCTATTTTCTTTGGCAAATGAACTAAGCGAGAACTGTAATTCCATCTAGTTGGTGTGGTTTTTGGAAACCTTCTTTTAACTATAGCATCAAGTGCAATTGTCCTTTTAGGCGATTTAGCGAAAAAACTTCCTAAACCACTTAAAACCGTGAAAAATAACATTCCTTAATACTTCCACATGCTTGAGATAAAACTAAATTCAACACGTGCACAACAATGTACAAAAACTGCAGTTGGATACTTTTCCTTTACCTTACTTTGTAAACCATGAAGATGGCCTGACATGGTAGCTGCTCCATCATAGGTTTGAGAAATTAATTTACTTTCACCTTTAATATTTTCTATGCAGCGAAAAACATGTTGAGCTAAAGCATCTGCCGAACGGTCAAGACTTACATCTGTAAAACCAAGGAATCTTTCTACTATTTCGTTTTCTTTTGTAAGGTATCGTAAAACAGTAGATAACTGTGAAATATTTGATACGTCTGATGTCTCGTCTAAGAGAATGCAATGAATTTTGCAACAGAAATTTCAGAATGGATTTCCCTAAGAATTACATTTGAATTGATTCAATTAAATCATTTTGAATTCTGTTCGAAACTCCAGAGAAAATTGTCGCTGTTGATAGGTGATTTGCTAATTTTTCATCATACCGGCTCATCAACTGCAGAAGTTCTACATAATTTCCTCGATTATTTGATTCATTTGTTTCATTATGGCTCCTAAAAGATAATTCTTGACAGCCTAGAATATGACCGCATCTATTAACCTGCGAAGAATTTCTCTATTTCTAGCAACCTTTTCATTGTGTTGTTGGACATCAAATCTTTTTGTTCATCCAACATAACATCCACCCGTACATTACCGAATGATTTGAGGAATAAATATGACTTTATATGTCGCTGTGATCTTTCGTGCTTTTGCATGCTGATGTATAAATTATTTAAATCAGTGTACCTATCCTCCCTCATTTCAAACAGATTTTTCTGATGAAAAAATCAAACAAGGCCAACAAAAAAGCCTATTTAATTTTGAACTCCCAGTCAACCATTTCTTTTTCTCATAATGACATTCTTGAAAATGTCTTACAAAAGTTTTTCCTTTGGTTTTTAGGTCTGGTAAGATGGAGTTAATCTTCCATTTTTAATAATTAAATTTTTTTCTTCAAAGCTTCTCATACTAAATCTTGTTTTTAAAAGATCTTCAATAACACATTCTTCGGCATCCATTACTCTTATGTTTTTTACAGTGCACACTATAATTTCTTAAGGAAAGGATTTCGTAAAACTTTTAAAAATTTTGACACCAAAAAAAATGTAACTAAGCTCACCATTCACCAAGCTCTGAAGAAGACTAAAGTCTTAGTCACTGCTTAGTAATGCCGTTTCAGCCGTTAACTTTGAAATAAAAATTTCGCTGTGAGCAAAAATCACATTTCCCCTTTTTCACTATTTTTTATTTATTTATTTTTCCCTCAAAATAATTATGGTTTGAAAAAAAGATTTGAATGTAAAGTTATAAATGAGAGTAAGAAAAATATATAGTTGTCCCATAATTT
>JABUQX010045936.1:32500-57500 GCA_015478945.1 Trachelipus rathkii | reverse complement strand
TGTAGTATATTTCACTTTTCTTTCCTTTGCCTCGTAATGATTATAGCAGAGGTAAATTTATGTATGTCTGTCTTTCTAAATAGTGGGTATATCATTTGTTGACTGATTTCTCAACTCTTACAATACAGGTAATAATAATTAGGTTTGCATTGAGATGAGACCTTCTGTGATCCCAGAATTGGCCAACTGGCATTCATGTCAAATTTGGCACAAAGCTCTCTACAGAATGCCATTTTTCACTTCATATGTAGTTTTTCTCCTACACTATTACATGAAATTTGTATGTTCAATATGAAGTTACTACTTTTTCACCTCTAGATTGATTCATTTTAATCTCCTTCAAGATTCTAAAAGGAGAGAGAGAAAATAATCCACCCATATGTAATCTCAGATAATGACAAAGAAATTATCAGTTTGATGAGCAGTTGGAAATCTTAGAATTGAAGGATGACGCTTATTTGTATGGGTAATATAATGATATGCATGGCTCTGCTGGATATCAAATATGGAAGTTATTTCATAGTTGTTACCTCATGGTAATTTTTTAATTTTGCATGAATTTTCTATCTGATTTTCATTAAGGCTTGCTCTACCAATATTTGTGAGCAGGCATTTTCTTCAATGAATATGTTCAAAAACAGGTTGATCGATGAACACCTTTTCAATAATGTGTAACTTGCATGATCCCAAAATTAAAAAATAATAAAATTAGCATATCTCAAACCACGCTAAGAAATATCACTATCAAGGTAATGGTATGTTTTGTTATTGGTTAAAAAATATTGAATGTTTCTTTAATGTAGTACCATGTTTGTCAATTTTTTATTGCATATGTACATGGTGTATTATTAATAAATATGGCCCACATGTTGAAAATGTTATATCATCCTTGCTTTTTCCCAATGCATAAGGCAGAAAGTTATTTGCAGATGTAGACATTTGTAATTGTGTTTAAATTTGTTTTTCTAACCTCCTCCTTAACACCCAAAAATCTGAGAACTCTCAAGCTCTGAAACCCATAGAAAAAGAGAGAGGATTGTACTTCTTATAGCTTCTTTGAATTGAACTTGGTTCAAATTTTAATAGTTTGTGAAAACTTTAGTAATGAAGATAAATAGATATTAGAAATAGACTAATTAGCTATGTCTTTGGCATGAAACAATTTTTGAAGAAATTGAAACTTCTGTATATGAAATCAATAACAAACTTTTAAAGAGAGTGCAGAAAATAGAATTAATAATTGATAATAGTGTTTTTAATTGATTATAGATCTAGTACTAAGTAATTGATTAGATTAAAACTTATAGAAAAGCAGGCACATAAAAATGCTGACAAAGAAACTATATTAAACAGTATATGTAAAATTGGAAGCTAAGAATGAAAAAAAAAATTCAAAATCAGAAAGATGAAAAGAGAGAACTATTCATTTATCCAAAGGAAAATGGAATAAGTGCATGGAGGAGTAGCTGAAGAGGAGGTTCAGAATAAACTTAAAGAAATTGATATAAATATACAAGTTAGTTGTAAATTAAACTTGAAAAGCTACCAAATAATGGCAGACTTTCTAAAATGTAGTTTTACTCTCGATGCTTCAAATAAAACTGTAGATTCTTAATGCTTCAAATATAATGGCAAACAAGATGATGAAAATCATCTCAAACTAAAAAGCAGAATAAAAACATAATGAAGTCTTTTTATGATATTTCTGATCAACCCGACATCTCAAGAGATAATTTTAATGCACTAAGAAGTATTTGTAGCAATTCCTGAAAACCAAATGAAAGTCAGTTTATTTTAACAAGGATCATGAATATTTGATGGAACAGATATAACAATACTTGTCTTTTTCAGATTTTAATTCTTGTTATGGCAAATTATTAAGATAATTCTGATGACTATATTTTGAAAAGTGTACAATGGGACTTCCCTTCGAACTATTAAGGGATGTAGAAGTATAGATGGCAATGCTGGAGTTAATAAAGTTTTAACTATTTGTACAGAAACCTTTGGTAGGAAAAAAATTGCTAGAGATTGATAAGAAATTAGGATGTGAAGATGTGTGTGTAAACTTGCTATATTTGTTATTAGCTGTATTTAATCAGGGCTTTGGAACCAGAGCCATAGAATTGCAAAGTTTTGTGTGGAACTGTTTTAAAATTTTTTTTTTTTGGTGGAACCAGAGCCAGAGATGAAGCCAGAATCTGAGTTGAGAAAAATTTACCATAGATAAAATTCAAAATTGTAATGAGTAAAAAAAATAAAAATTAGTTGGTAACAAGCATTCATTTTCATTATCCGTCATAAACAGTTAATGATTTCTGTGCAAATGGAAAAAGAGTTATAGTTGGAGGGACCACAGCTGGATAAAAAGGCAGAATTGGAGCCAGCAAAAAAAATTTCCTGTCTCAGCAGCCCTAAATAATATGGTTGATTTTTTTCTCCCCTCTAAAATCTTAATGCTCTTGGTGAAATACTTAAGCTATATCAAATTTCAAATGTGAGTTAGATGAAGAACCAAAATATATGAAATTCACAAACTAAAATTTGTAAAAATTTAAGACCACTTGTTTATAGCAAATCTGAACTGTTTAATATACCCCTATATGGAAACAAGTGGAAGTAAAGAAGAAAAATCTATTAAAATGAAAATTTCACAATATATAAACGAATGTTTTCTACTTCTAAGGAAAATTCAAATTCACTGAGAATTACAACTGAAGACAGCACTCAAGACTTGGTCCTTTTACATCCACCAAGGATTTAATTGATCCAGCCAACCTTCCTACTACACTCTGCATCATCCGTTCCCATTTCATCCAACATATATCCTAAATATTTAAACTCAGACACTTGTTCCAGATGCTCACCATCCAGCATAACTTCACACTGAGAACTGTCCTCACTCACAACCATAACCTTACTCTTATCTACGTTTAATTTAAAACCCCTCCTTTTACACACCATGCCAAATCTCTCTACCAATCCTCTCAAACTCTTCAGATTCGCCACACAGAACCAAATTATCTGCATATAATAGGTAGGGCACCCTAAACTCTCTCCCATTCTAACACCTTCCCCTCCACCCCCTTCTCTAATTCTTTCATAACACCATCCATATAAAAATTGAATAACCAAGGAGACATAACTGGGTTGGAAAAAACCCAGAGGTTGAACCAAAAAATCCATCCCAGTGGGTTTTTTTGGGGGGATTTTTTTAAGGTTTTATTGGGCTTTTCTGGGGGGGGGGTTTATTGGGCTTTTTTTTTTAATTTTTATTTTTGAGGAAAAAATAGAATGATCAAAATTGAATTGGTTTTGTAAGTGTCATATTTCAGTATATTTGACATATAAATTATAAATAGGTATAAAATTTACAAATTAAACATATAATTTGATAACACATTGTCCAATTCTCACTGCTGAATGAATGTCATTGCCTAATTGAAGAAACTTGTAAAGGTAAATGGTACCTCTATTGTTACAGGTTATTGATAGTAATGACATAACAGGACTATCTTAAGTAAAGTAATTAAGTAATATATTTAAATTTATATTATTTAAACTTTGAACATTGTTATCATCATAATCTGAAGCTCTGGGAAGCTAGTAAGTTAGTTACCAATAGTTTCAGTTGTTGTTCCGAAAAAACTAGGCACCTAAACTGGATACCTTCCCAAGGAGCTGCCCACCAACCCACCAGGTCTGTTATTTTATGATAAAACTCCGGTAAAATTGGGAGATTTTGAAAAAAAAATTAAAAAATTAAAAAATACGGTAATGTATATGTATTTAAAAAAAAAAAAAAGAGTAAGCCATAGAAATTCAAGATTTCAATTTATATATAAATATATATTATATATAATATATATAATATATATATATATATATATATATTATAATATATTAATATTATATAATATATATATTTATATATACCGTATATATAAGTAATATATATATATAAATATATAATATATATATATATATATATATATATATATATAAATATATATAATATATATTATATATATAATATATTATATATATATCATATATATATATAGAGTATATATTTATATATTATATAATATATATATATATAATATATATATATATAATTATATATATAATATATATATATTATATATATATTATATATATTATTATATATATGGAAGGACTTACTCTAGGGTATAAGCCTTCCCCAACGAAAAGTATGGATTTTCTTTCCTTTAAAACTTTATTTATATATTTTTTATTTTAAGTCAATTTCATAGTTGAAAGATATTTCATATCAGTTTTTATTATTTCAATTATTTACAGAACGTTTATAATAGCGCGTGCGCTTGAAAATTTGATCTCTTCTACTACATTTTCCCGCAGTTCAGAAAAACAAACAACAGTTATCAACAATACATGGGGCAACCTTTTGGAGGGCAACTTGCCAACCGTTAACAACTTTACCATTATGGCAATTCGCGCCATATATTCTAATTAATTTCGAAGTATCATCAAATATTACAAAAGTATTTATTAAACAAAATATTAATGAATCTAATTTGTTGCATGTGGGACTTTTGGAGGGTGAATTTCCAAGTATACTTGGAGATTCACACGCCTGAACACCCAGCCACTTCTAAAGTACTTAATTTTAGATGAATAGAGAAGGATTAAGTGAAATTCAAGTAGTAGAGGGAAACTTAAATCTAACAAATGGACTATACCTAAAAAAGTAATCAACATGTTACATGAAAGTTTTCACCTTTAATATCACTCTATCACAAGAGTATACTGCATTAGAATATATAAAACTTTAGACCAATAGAAAATTTTTTTATTAAATATCTATTTTTCTTCCCATTCATTATTTAACATAAAATATGGCTTTTACATTTATAAATTTTCACATTGTACTTGATTATTCTTATTTATGTACACATTATTCCAGATAACTTTACTATGGGATAGGCGCAATGATATACTGGTTCTAGGTTTCGGCCATACTGGCGTTTTTTAACTAATACAAATTTTGCATCTTGCAGACTATTGGCACATATATGGGTTCTTGGCAGTAAATTCGGGAGACAGAGGGAGTCCTAAGAAAATTTTAGTTTTCAGCGTAAGTTTTCATGGACATTGGGAAGGAGGACTCCAGCTGATCTATTAAGGCTTCAGTGAGAGTTGAACTTGGGCCCATCATTAAGATGGCAGTGGTGATTCCTTCTGAATTCAATGGAGCAGTACGCAGACACAATAGCACAATGGGGAGAAGATCTAGCCAATAATACTTCACATCTTCCAACTCATCCGACAGCATGGCTCGCAAAGATCTCAACAATGTTCTATGGAGTTTTCGATGAGGCCATTGCTTTGTGGGGTATAGGCGGAGGTAAAGTATGCCCGGATCCTAACTCCTCACACACACACTCTTGAATAAGTCCGACGTAACTGCGTGCCTCTATCAGAAACGTAAGTTCCTACACTCCAGCTATGGGTAGAAATTCTCTAGTTATTACCTCTCACTATGGTTGAGGTTTCTATGTTTTTTAAAGAAACAAAAAAACGGGAGAACCTTTCAATCAATGTTAAAAGGTACTAATAGCTTTTGCATTGAGTTTTATGAATGTCAATAAGGACTACTTGAAATTTGGCCGATACTGGCCTATAAGATTCATATGGTGGGCTTATTTTGCGAAAAGATTTAGATCTCTGACATGCATCACAACTTTGTACAAATTGCTTTACGTACTTTGGCATTTTTTCATACAAAGCGCTTTCTAAGGGATGCCAGAGTTTTCTTAACACCAAAATGCCCTAAAGAGTGAGAATAAGAAATAACAGGAAGAATAAAGGATTCTGAAACAAAGACACATGGTGAAAGTGGAATAGATTCATCAACGACAAGGGAGACCAAGTCATTCCGATAATAATAGTCTTTTTGTAAGCTTAAGACCCGTATTTTCTTGGTTATTTAAATATTTCTGAAGTTGTACATCAGTTTCTTGTGCTTCTTGCAGTTCTTTGTAGTCAAACTTACACTGAAAAAGTTTAAATACTTCATTGGCAGAAATATTGAAAATTGATGCAAGAGCATAACCGTCATCCTCTGTTAAAGAATTCTGCTGGGGTAGAAAATCTGGTGACACCAAGACTCATCACTGGATACTTCTAGAATGATTTCTGCTTCTGATATCTGATCTCCAAGTTGAAGAGAAGAGCTTGTTGCTGCACCTATTTCTACTTTTTCCGCAGAAGTGGAAGGAGTGAGCAAAATTTGATGGCCATTCAGTGGTTCTCTGAGCTGGATTTCTACTCAAGAAATCTGCAAGAATATTTTCTTCAGATTTAATATGATGTACATTCAAATCATACTCTGACAAGAAAGTTAGGTATCGCTGCCCTGCTAGCAAGTGATTAACATCAGTCTCTTTTTTAAGTGACTGTGTGACTGAAGATTGTCACAAACACATCTACCTTCCTTGCTTTTACTATGTGGAAAATGTCATTTAATTGTTTTAACCAAGGGCAAGGAGTTTCTTGCTATATATACTATAACCAATTTCAGTAGGATTCAATCGATAAACTGTAAAATCCCAGCGAACTGTTTTTCATTTTCCATAGAAACTACTACACCTGCCAAGGCTGTCTGACTGGCATCAGTGAAAACAGATATGAGCGAGTATATAGAAGAAAACCCAAAGGATTATAGCATTTGAGACCAATTTCGGCCATATTAAAGCTTTTCTGGCCTCAGGATTCCATTTACTCTCAGTGAGAGTATGGATGCACCTTTGAGAAAAGAAAAAGAGGAGAAATATTTCAGAAATACCAGGAAGAGAAGAGCGAAAATAGTTTAGACTGCCTATGAAAAAACGTAAATCTTTGATAGTCTTGGGTTTTGGGATATTCATAATAGCAGTGGTTTTATTCTCATTAGGGACATGGAGCCTTCGGACACATCAAAACTAAATATGTAAACCCAGACACTTGTTCCAATTGTTTAGGCAAGCACAAGTCTCAAATTAAAACGTTCGCCGGTCTAGTAACATTTCTAAAATCTCTCATGTGTCATCATGGTAGGATGAGCGATGAGGATTCATCAATTATATAAAATGTTAGGGATTTAAAGAATTAAAGATATGTATTTGTAAAACTGTAGGTAGTGAACCTTCTACAATACTATTTATGGAAACTGCCAAGAAGGAGTATTTATAGTTATAAGAAACATTTCGACAAATCAGGGTGAACTTTAATGGTTACAAAATGCCTTTGTTTAAGTCTAAAAAGAAAACTTTACACTGCTTGAAGTAAGGTCGTAACATGTCATTATAATTAGGGAGACTGGAAATTGTTCGAACAAGCTCGTTTGTTCAGAACTCAGATCGGCTAACTATTCGGACTCCACCACTAGGTTAGAAAGTACCGAAATCGGAAATCCCCAAGGTGAGGGCGAGGGAGAAAGTACCCCAGCATTTATTAACCTGCCTATCTCTTCTTTGGCCTTATCATATAAACTAGTAGAGATTCTGCGACTTTTAATGTTTATTGGGGAACCCATAACTTTAAATTTATAAGGAATTAATTCATTTAAGGAATTTTGTTCAGCGGGGGAAAGAGGAAATTTGTAAAGCCTATTTCACTTGAATTATTAAAATCACTTTCTTTATTAATATAACTTTTATTCATACTTATTTCATTTCTATTACACTTGTAGGAGGCATTGTCCTGATAGCTACCCCCAGGGATATTATTATTATAATTATTATCTCTCACATTAACATTTTCTAAAATTTTATATACAACTAACATAGGATATTTTTTTTTTACTAAATGATTGTCTGGTTTCTGAAAACTATACTACAAAGTATATTTTATTGTAACAAAACCATAAAAAGAAAAGAGAGAGAGGTATCATATGATTAAGAAAAGTTCAAAATAGAGCAGCTCAAATGAATGCATTTTCATATAAGCAAGAAGGTTTAAGATTATATTTAGTAAGAAAATCTAGTCCCTAAAGAATTATGTATCAATACATCGAGCGTATTATAAAATATATGCTTCATTTGATCCGCTTTCTAGCAGGAAATTTAATTTTTTAGTTAATTACCAATCGATAAATTAATCTGACTTTCCGACATAGAGACAAGATAATAGAAAGGCGAATAGTGATTCTTCCTTTGTTGCGCAGAAGCTTTAAAATAGATGAAATGAACTTCCCTGTATTCTAACAAGAATAATTAGCTTGATATATAGGCGTACATATATACGAATGAAGTTCAGATTAATGCCAAAAATTTTTACATTCGTGTTACATTTAAAACTTTGGGAAGCGCAACTGACCCATTGCAAGAATCTGCGCTCATTCCCTCACACGCCGGGATCGCAAGATTTTGCGTGAAGTAAAGATTCAGCCCAAAACTTGCCTGTTTGCTAAGCGTTGATAATGCATTATCCTTACCCTTAACACATTACAGGAGGAATCAAATTTTCCTTATTACCCAAGACTTTCATTTTCACTCAAGCGAGAAGCTGGTCTCGCATAAGGAACAAGTTGTTTTTACGCCAGATGCTATTTTCCCTTGAGATGAACATGAACCTGGAGATATTATTTTTTTAGATGCAGAATTGTTCAACATTTTTTTACCTAACTGTGTGTAAGTATTATGTCAAATTTTGAGTGGGGGAGCTTTCCTCCTAAGACGTTTCTATATGTTAAAACACTTTTACTATACAAATTACGTCTTACCAGTGAATCCACTGGCATTAAAACGCAGCTGTTCTTTATACAGGGGCGGTAACTCCACCCTATAGTTAGTTTGCCCGCGATGGTAGGAGTAGCGTCGCATGTTGTTTTTTGATGGCGCTTGTCGCAAACAAGATGAGCATATTCAAGTGCAACACGCTGCACTGCTAGCCATTTTCACGCGGAGGAAGGATGGTAAGTCAGCAAAGGGGTCCAATCTTTCTAAAATCGCTGAGATGATGTTCGAACGACGGTTAGGATCCGACCTCTGTCCAGCCAGGGGGAGAGAGCGAACCTCGTGTCCCACCATTTATCATTACGAGACATGCGTAGATCTAATTTGATTTACTTTAGTGAGGTCCTCAATACTTCTGGAACATGCTCACTTTAGCGAGTTGTTTATTGGGTCCAATATGGTGGGTTGTGGAAGAAACTTTGTGGTTTCTCCTAGGTTGGGATTCACTATGCCCTGTAGGGATGAATGAGGTCACAGACATGACCGGATATAAGTCTGGATTAGAGTTATTTTGATGTTATGACGTGGGATTCCATCGATGATACACGTCAACGGCGTATCGGCCCAATTGATAAGAATATTCCGCATCGCCCTTATTCAAAAACCTGTTATATAACTGAGCTCAGACCTTCAGTTTTAATAAGTAAAGACGAAGAAACATCGTTTCATAATGTTCATATTTGAGTAAAAAGCCATGATTCAACTTGCGGATTTTACCTAATGACATGCTTCTAATTTTCTGTTAAGATTGCGTGGCTTTTCACCAGGTTAAGCTCCTAGGCCGGAAATAAAGATTTTCAGCTTTTCAGTTTCTCAGATGAGCATAACTGTTTCAGTTACCAAGGCGAATACCCGAGAATTACGTTCATTATGTTTGGTCGGATGATAGGAATTACTCTAATTCTTGAAACTTATAGCCGAAGAAAGAGAGGACACAAGAGTTGAACCTCTTCAATCAGTCATCGTAACAAAATATAAGGCTAAATAGAAATTCCATCATATCTAACTACTTTTCCACATCCCTATGTTCAAACCGAGGAATATCCTGCACAGAGAGTACTTTCCTAGTTCTTCGATGTGGTTCGGGTGATGGGGGGCGAGAACGATCACTCTCAACTGATGATTATGTGCAGTTGTGACATCGTCCATTAGATTTTCATTTTTCCATCATTGTTCATTGGTATTCAAACAGATATACTTATGTAATTAGAAATTCCAGCACGGGATTACTTAATTTTGAGCACCAGACCTGCTCTGTCGAAGTCATCGTTGTACAATGCTCTATATACTTTCTTATTTTTGTGTTTTTTTACACCTAGATCCTTAATATTGCTACAAAGCAAGATTCACTTAAAAACTTAGTTTCACGTGTTTATTATTATGTAGTAAAAGGTAGCACGTGACTCACTGTCAACGTATCACAATTACCCAAGTAGTGCTAATTTTGTAAATTGTTTAAAAAAAAAAAAAGTTGATTAAAACCTATTTATTTATAAGAACTAGCCTGTTGCTACATGAATAGTTGTAGCTACTTATAAGCCCTAAAGAGTGATGACATGAGTTAGTTCAGTTTAGGCTAGGTCTTAAACTATACTGAGGCCAGTAGGTTTAAGCTGAAAACTTTTTTCTTATTTTAGTTTTTACTTATATGCTGTAGATTTTCTTGCGTTATTATTTATGAATGCACTAAAAACTATAGTCTTTTATTGTTTTATGTGGAACGCATACGGCGTTGAGTAGCCTAGCCCTGAACTGCTTATTTTTCCAAAGTTGATTTAATGTTCACCCGAAAGTTTACTTTTAATTTTTTTGGTTATTTTATCGCATAGTAATCCGGACGGGGCTCTGTGTTATACCAGTAATCGCTGACAACAGCGGATGAGCAGCTGGGTGAGAATCACCAAGCGTGGAAGGGACTTACTGCTAGGTATTAGCCTGCCAACGAAAAGTTATGGATGTTCTGTTCACTTAAACTTTATTTATTATATTATTTTCTTATTTTAGAGTCAAGTGCATTAAATTGAAAGATATTTGCGTATCAGTTTTTATTGATGTTTAAGGATGAGTTACGAGACGTTATTAATAGCGTGCGTGCGCTTCGAAAATTTGTTATCTCTCTGACTACATTCCCGCGTCAGAAAACAGATAACATCAGAATTTCAAATGACGATGGCCAGCCCTTTGGAGCGCAACTTGCGCAAACTCGTTACAACTTTACAATGTATGCATATACTCGTCAGTTAAAACCTGGTCAAATCCACCAATTACGTAGAGTATTCTATTATTTACACAGTCATCACAGCAAGAAAAAAGAAATTATGTTTCATTGCTCCCTGATTTGTTCTGATATATATATAGTATATATATAGTATATATAATAAGTATATAAGTATAGTATTATAGTATATATATAGTAATATAGGGTAATGTTTACTTAAAAAAATATATAGTAGTATATATATATACGTACTAGATATAGTAGATTAGATTTTCTGTCGTGGATTATCGGAAGGTTAGTTATGTTTCGCTTGATATAATTTAGTGAAGTTCGTAATGATGATATAAGAATATCCCAGACAGGTTAGTACAGCCACAGATAGCTTGTACTGAATGTGAAATACAAATTGCGGAAAATGTGATTGCCCGGTTCATGACTTAATTTGCAGACCGATATGTTACATGACCTCGAATATGTTTGCCACATATTCCTTTCCCTTTTATAAATTTAAAGAACCAATAGTATATAGTTCAAAATTTTCTAGGCATAATTTGTATGAACCATGAGGGAAAAATTTTATAACCAGAAGAGGCACCAAGATATTTTACTTTTATTTTCATAAAAGTTTTATTCTAGTATTTTAATAATCTGAATCATACTGTAGTTATTTATCTTCTAAATTGGTAATAAATTTAAACATACATTGCTTTACTATGATTAATCTTTTTGAGTAAATTTATTTTTTTCTCATTTATTTCAATTATAAAAGGTATAATATATAATATGTATATATGCATGTCTTTAAAAAAGCATCTCTAAAAATAATCAGTTGGGGGTTGTAACATGAATAGGAGGTAAAGATTTAAAAAAAAACAAAAACCCACTTTCAGGCTTGTGCTTTTATTGCGTGGCGTTTTTAATGCTCAAGGGGGCACATAACCACATCCTGGCCTCACTCGCTACTATTAATATTAACCAGATTCCACTTTCAACTCCATGTTATTCGCTTACCACACGTCACTGATGGGTGCATATTCCATTCAAGAATACTACCATCCAACCACCATATACCCTATTAATCCCATCGATCGGCGTGTTGCAAATCATTAAATCTTATAAAATACTGAAATTTGTTGGTTCTTCTTTCTCATCTTCAATCATTTTTTTCAATGGTAAATTGTATCCAAGCATCCTTTACTACTTCTAAACGCATCTTGTTTCTTCACCAATCAGTCGCCCTCAGTCTACGGGTGCACTCTTTGTATAATCTAATCTCACGCGCAAATATGAATTCGAGCCACTATGGTCTTTCCATCGTATTAAAAGTCATTCAATAAAGGGACACTAGAGAACCCTGATGCACGTATCAAGATTCGCGTTATAGTCAGTGTACGCACATGTTATTGTGAATAATACCGGCATGTGAAGGGGTGGCTTTGGAGGACTTCGTCCACAATCTCCATCGGATTTATAATTCACCAGTTATATGGGCTGTTTATGGGGCTGTCTGTCCATGAATACATGCTCCTGTCCGAAAGCTGATATTTATACGCTCTCTGTTTTTTTTGCTCCCTATTATGCATTCTTGTCGAGGGCTTATCGTATTTATTCTATTCCCTTAACATATTATGAATCGCAAACGACGCTATTCTTTTGGATATATCTCTAAATCATTGCATAGTTAGTTATAGGGCTAGTTCAAGCTCATATTGCATGTGTATGGTTTGACGACACCTACATGCGCATCTCACCCCTGGATTCTATCAACTCAAGGTAACACTTCTTATTTCCGTACTTTACAACATCCACATACTTGCTTTGCACTAATAAGAAGCAACGATGCTCATTTACTTCCAGATTTTTGCAGTTTCAACTTGTTCACATCAGAATACTAGGTTGGCACTACTAGAGCGACTATGCTTAAATTAACTTATTAACTTTTATGTACTTCGTTCACTATAGAGAGACTATATTCACCTTATTAAAATTTTGCTCCCGATCGTTCAGGTGCTCTCTTGTCTACTACCCAGAGTTTCTCTCACAATAATTTAAGATCTCACACCTGACGGAAACTTAAATGTTATAAACATAAAACAACGTATTATGAGTAACTGATTCTGGTATAATCCCATTCCTTACCCCCCACAGATTTAGCATTCGACACATAACTTCAACATGCCTGTCACCAACACATAAATTTAATCATGGCTTTTTAACTTGGATAGAGACTCGAAGAAATGTTCGAAACTTTATGAATAATTGTTTTGGTTTTAAGAAGGAATGTATATCTTTACACACACATGCTCGCTTCGCCTGAACAGAAAACAAGCACATTCCTAATCACACATGATATCTCATGATGTAATTATATCATGATAAGTACACCCACAGTTAGAATCGCATCCTGGTTTATACCCATCCTCCTTTCTCATTGGGTAGATCCGCGAATCAAACACATGAGGTCACCCAACACAATTAGTCTAAAACTCCTACTACCCATCTAAGACACTAGTGCATTATCGAGTACAGTGCCTCGGATGAGGAGATATACACAGGGCTCGATCTGATTCACAAGCATAACCCTCTAAGTAGTTGGGAGCATTGTGTGTTATGGTCACAACCACAACATACCTTGCCTTTCAAACTTAAATTGAACAAAAGGAATTTCTAGTTACTCCATCAAACAAGGATATACCATAAGGGCTCCTGTACACAGGATCACTCATCAGGGAATTTGGCAACTCCTTCTCTCCCCCTCTGAATTCCTTTCCACACCAGTTTACGATTCAATTTTCACACACACCATCATGCACCATCCTTTCTCTGTGGTGTCCGAGTGTCGTACGCGTGGGTGAGGCATAACTGGTGAAATTTCCCTTTTCTAAATACATACCATAACCTACCCTCAATCGATGTGTGTGTGTGGGCCTGTCGTAGTGCATGTTGCTCGCATGTGTTGTGAATTTCGACCGCGCTGTGAGATTGTGTCAAAATGGCTTGGAGAAGAACGAACAAAAAAAGTGAGGAATGTATCCTGAGTCCGTTAAGAGGATATGTCTGGCTTACCCAGGCCAATAACGAAGCCGCAACTATTATTACTGCTCAAGTGGCTACTTCAGCATAGGACGACAAAGAAGGTCGTCGTCCACCAATAAAGAAGGGAGTGAATATGTAACTGGGTTTCTCGCTAAGGGTAGATAATAGAGGTAAGTGTTTATATATGAAGATATATATGTGAGTAGAGCGTATATAGTATACCCACTGACTATGCTCATAGTCACAAAAAGGGGAAGTGATAACCCACGATTGACGAGATGATGTCGTGGTTCCGTGAAACCCTAGGTGGACTTTTCTGACTGCGAACGACGTTCTTCGACTATTATAGTTAAAAAGGATAAAATGAGTAGTAGTCGCAGTGATATAAGGGTTAGTCAGAGCGGTTTAACTTTATCTTCCTTTGTACATGTATTCTTCTAGCATAGAGATTATACTTTTCGTGAGTTATGTCCTAGGTGCATTAGTGTACGCACCTTCCCCCATTGTCGTTAGCGGGAAAGAAATAAGTGTATAGTTAATGAGATTATATTAAATATATATATTAATATAAGAGATATATATATTAATTATAATTATATTTATTAATAATATATTATATATATATATATTATTATATATTAAGTTATAATATATATATATATATTAATTAATTAAATATATATATATATTAATATTATTTAATTATATATATTAAATATATATATTTTATTATATAGTTTTACATTATATTATATTTAAGAAATGTTACAATAAGTGTTATATTATATATTATTATATTATGTATTTTATTTTACTACCGACCAGTGGGCTCTCCAATGACTCACCAAATAGAGTTGAAAGAGTTGAGCACAGTTATCATATAGGTATATACTATATATTATATTTGAATTAAGAAAATCTCCACCTAGCCTTCAGTCTTTGATTATAAACCATAAGTGATTCGATATATTACCACATTCATCAGTTGTACCAGGGCTATGTACTGCTTGAGTAACTTTCATACTAGACATAGCTGGCGTGAGTGACGAATTAGGAAAGTTTAGGTTCCTGGAGATTGTATTATAAAAGTTGTGACCGTTGTATGGGTGTTGCATAGTAGGTATATAGTATGATAGGTTGAAGGGTATTGAGATTTTAGTAGTATAGGTTAAATAACACTATATTTATGCCGGTAAACTTGATTAATATTTAATTATACTAGGGAAAATCTCCTTATCAAATAATCAAGCCAATCTATAATGTTATTCCGGCCTGGTATCATGAGCAAAGTTCAATATAGCTCAATAAAATTAGTACGCATTAATTGTTAATATATACCCTAAGAAAATACAATTAAAAATGACTCCAGAACATCACACCTTACAAACTCTAAAAAGCGTTATATTAAAATTGTAAGGTCCGGAATATTTATGGAGATCGGAACAAGTTCATCTCGATGTCTACAAACGCCGCAAGCCCATCTTAGAAAGACCAATATGTTAGTCAGGTTATGAAATACGTGCTGAGTTACGTATTTATAATTCTAAGTTAGGTGAAAATATGATATATTAGCTGCATATATAATATAGAAATTAGCTTTAATATGCTATATATAGTACTGACTTGATGCGATCTATTACAGACATGACTAAAAAAAAATATAGTTTGTACGGAATTAGTATCAGGAATTTCGGATAGGCCGGACGCCGTAAAATAAGAATAATTAAGTATTGCGAATAATTTTTAGCGAATAATTTAATGCTAGATTAGACTGAAGAAGGGGTGGCGTAAGCAGAAATAATTAAAGATGTGTTGACGAGGATTGGAGAGCAGAAAGTAAATGTACCGCTTATATAAAGGGTAAGGGAGATAAGGCTAAACTTGTAGGAATATATATGGGAATTTAGTTTATTTGGAGGCATTTTTTGGGAAAAGAGTTGCGGCGAGGGACTAAAAACTGATGGTGAGAAACAGGTGTTTAGGATATTAATAATAGTAGACGGGATGATGGATGGAACCACACAGCATAAAGGAATATGGCGAGACACATATTGCGACAGTGGCGGGGACTTGTAGAAAAAAAAGGAATTGACGAGTAATTTGCCATTACAGTGTTCTCCAACTCTGAGATTGATTCGTCAGTCACTCTGAGTGTGGCCAACTAAGTAGAGTTAGTTGAACATTGAATGTATGGTGAAGCCTTTATTGCGGGTTTTATGTTGTGATTACCTGTATTTTAATTTTGATTTATGTTAGGTAGAATGACGTAGACTGATTGGTCTGAGAATACACGAAAGGTTATATGATCGAGTATTATACGAATGATCAAGGAAGGGGTATTTTTAAGAATAATTGACAGGTATATACTTATAAGGTTGTAGGTGTGTTTAATATGATAATGTAGCGGGAGTGGAGGCAAGGATGTGAGGTGTCTTCCGATATAAATTCAATTGGAGAGAGGGGAATGGTAGTAGGTAGAAGAGCAGAGATTGATAAAATTGGAATTGAACGTAATTAGAGAGCAGAGTTGCGTTGCAGTGTGAAGAAAGAGGTAAATGAAGGAATAAATGAAAGTATGTTGGGATGGTTTGTTCATGTGGAAAAAGAGAAGGGTTAAGATAGGAGTCGCTTCTGGTTAAACGGCCTATATGTCATAATGGATGGTTATTATATGGGCAGACGATTGGATTTGATGGAATGTGGTGTCGGTGACGCTCAGATAAAGGTGAGAATGCCTGGAGGAGAGGAATGTAGGAGTTGGCAGAGGCTGTAGAAGAGTATAGAGTGATAGAGATAAGTTGATGCGCAGGGGGATTGCTGAAAGGGTGATTGTGATTAGGAGAGATATTAGGTACAATAGATGAGACCTAAACATGCGGCCAAGGAGGGCTGTGGGGGAGGGACATACTGCAAGAGAGCCCATGAGTATGACGGTAGATGTGCGAAATAGAAGAGGAATATACGTGTCGTGTCAGCCCGCGGGTAACACGTGAAGGCTCTTGAAGAGGCTTGATGTGATTTTCTGGACTGCGTACAGATGGTTCTGCTCAGCAAAAAAAGGTATAATTAGGAAGTGTAAGATGAGGGGCCAGATGGGTTAAGGCGTGTGAGCAGTATGTTATCTACGATCTGCTTGGCAGTATTCGTATTCTACTGACTCCCTCATGGTATTCGGGGCCATGTTACGTACGCCTTAGCCCCGAAGATACTATATCGGGTGTGAGGTGAGAAGACGTGTAAAGGACTTAGTTTTCATGTGTATGATGATCGATGTCTACATGATAATGAGGGTTATCATTTGGTGGGGATAGTGATTTTAACTTGATTTAAAGTATATAAGTAGTTGAGACTTTGGATATTATCTATGTGAATTAAAGTTATTGACTACCACGTAGAAGTACAATTGTGTACAGTATATATGTATCACAATCGTAGGTAGTGACTTATATGGTTTAGGTTTATGAGATAGAAATTGGATTAATAAAATGAGGTAAATGATAATTAGTTATTATAGAGTAGGTATTCAGGTATGAATACATCGTACAAGAAAATTGATTAGATAAACAATGATGTATGAATGTACATGCATGAACTGTACATAAAGTAGGTATAGAGGATTCATAAGTATCCAAAATGGATGAATAAGATTGAGTATATATCGTAGTTGGTTATATATAGCTGAGTATAATGTTATATTTAGTATAGATATGTGTTGTTGTTGGGTGTAGGATAATCGTAACTGTAGTCATGGGTATATATGCAGTGTGACACCGTTATTAAGATAAAAGTTGATTGTGTTAATGCATGTGCCAATTAACGTATAAATATATGCGAGCAACAGAAAGAGAAATTGGTAGCGTTGTACTGTCTTGAAACGAAATGTCGTAGGAGAATAAGGTGCTAATTAAGAGTTGATTGGCGAGAGTACTTTGTACTGGTTTTTGTGATGTACTTGTGCGGGTGTAACATATAGTATAGCAGTACTGTGTATCGTTTTACTTCCAAGACAATTGATGTGACACACATGTAGAGAAAGAATCCACAGGCACTCATAGTATAGATGAGTAATAGTCACATAAGTGAGCTGAGTAGTCTACTATATCGCAGTATCCCGTGTTAAAGCCTCTAGGTGATGCCTTATCAAGCATGGTTGACGTAAGATGATCATCGCTACCGTGTCATTTTCTAACCAGTGAGCGTTAAGGCTTGGTATTATTACTTATATTATTCGGACATTGATCATATATCTCTACTATATTGTCTTGTTCCGGGCTCACAGGTTACACGCACTATACTTATTAACCCCATGAGTTCTTTTGTATACGTATAGATATATACGATAGTAATATAAATTTACTTAGGGTAATATACTATACAGGTATTATTATATTTGTATATATTAATATGTTAGATCTAATGATAAATAAATAATTAACATTAATCCTTACATCATACATAGTTATGAAGTTATATCTCAATAGCATAGTAAATAACTTATAACCTATTTTAGAAGAAAGTTGTTACCTTTGATATAAATATAAATGAACCGTAGGAGCTTATAATAAACAAATAATCACCCCATAAGTATATATTAGGAGTATCCTAATTATAAAGTGAATAATAACCAGCAGAATATCTATATATTATCTTTATAGTATATATACTGAATTATAAATAGATACTTATTTATATATCACAGCCGCGTGACGCCACATATTCTATGACTATATATCTTGAAGGTCACGTGATGAATATCTCTAAGTAAACGAGACAGTGCGGTCTCCACGGACTGTGTCTTGCCCACAATTACATTGGAACCCTGATATTAATTGAACACTACTTAAAATTCTGTATACCTTATAATTTGGGGTGTGATGCAATAAGAATCCACAATATATAGCTAAAATAATAACAAGCCCAAAGAAGGGATACTTAATAAGTTACTAGCCACTCATATATTTTTAGATAGGATGCTACTCATATAGAAATTACAAAGGTATAACCTGGATCTAGAAGATTCTCGTGTAAAAATACGATGATGGATTTATAGTGGCGAGTGACATATATAGCCTGACTACCATATATCTTCATGCTGGATCTGGTTAGATATGGAGCATGACGGCAAAGAGTGACGATACGCTCAAGATGTATAACGACCTGGTCAGACCTACTAACCCTTGTTCATAGTCCTTGGATCAGATTTTCACGTACATAATAACGTTACTATTAAATCACATTACCAACACCTATTCCCCTATCCACACGCACAAACACTAATTTACACTCCCTATATCTGATTTTTCGTGGTTTCTCATTAGCAAAGATATTTGAGCACTATTTATTGACACAATTTGAATACTCTTTTTACTATAGCTCATCATAGCCCACATAGGTACAAGTGCGCTAATAGAAAGAAAAATATCACCAAATATATTAAATAATGAATATACATATATACTAGGCAGAACAATCTAGAATATATAAAAAACTAGAAATTATCTTTAAATTGCAAACTTACACTCACACATAGCACTATACGTGAATTTAATGATACCTAACATTAATGACATACGATCACTAGATTCTAGGATCTAGTAGTAGACTATAGTTATTCCCGAGAGTGCAATAGTAGTACATATTTTATAATGATATCATAGTATCTGCAGCATATATTATCTCAACGAGCACCTAAAATAATAAATACTGTGTACATAGGATGCAATGCATAGCATAAAAAGATTTCCTCTTGGATGAGATTATATTCATCGTTTCTATCGCTTATTAAGAATTCATTAGGATCGCGCGGAGAGCTACAATGTACGCGTCATTAATTTTATGGTTCTCCGACCAGACAGTGGAAAGGCCCATGTTCTTGACCGCTAAGTTATTTTTAAAAAGCTATTATTATAAAAGGAATACAAGGATTGTAAAAGAGAAATTTTAGTTTATATATTTAAGAAATGTTAAAAGAGGTTTAAATATACAAGATTAAAATTACTATGATAAAAAATAAATTAATTATAAGTAATATAATGAAATATAATATAATATAATAATTTAATATATATATAATTAATAATAGATAATATAATTAAATTATATAAATTTAATAAATAAAATAAAATAAATTAATTAATAATTTTTTTTTTTTTTTTAGAAAAATTTATATTTAGTAAATTAATTATATATAAGAATAAATATAATATTTATGTATATGTATATATTATATTATTATGTATTTATAATGATTATTTATATATATATTAATTATAATTAGTATTTAGATATTGATTATTTATGTAGAGTAGTATAGATAGTGAAAACTCATAACTCGTACTGGAGTCAAGTATGAGAAGTGGGAAAGTGTTATAGTATATATATGCTCGCAACCCCTGTATATGTCTCCAGTGTTATTTATCAGGGATGATGATCTAACTTCTTTTCTGATGACGGAAATGTAGTAGAATAATTTGCAATAAGGAGTCAAGTGATAACGATTTTAGAAAACGGAGTTATAAGAGTATAAATAAAATGTGCCAGTAGTGTGTGACATTGTCTCCTTTTGTAAAGCTAAACACAATAGACCGTCCATTTAAGATATCTTTTATCGACTACTATGTGTGTAATAAAATATTATTAATAATCAATGAATCTAATTACGAGTCATGAATCATATACAAAGCACTGATACTGTAATTCTTATCCATTACTGGATATTAAAAATATAAAATAGGTGCTAAATGATTCTCGACCCTTCCTCCCACAAAATATAGCACGTATTTACAATCTCAGTTAATTTCATTTAGTTGACATATTACTTCAAGTATTTATAATAATAATAATCTAGATACTGCATAACTACTAAATATATATATATATTATATATTATTATAATATTATAATATGATATCATATATATAATATATATTTAATATATATACTATATATATATATATATATAATATATACTATATATATATATAAATATATATATATTAAATATACCTATTATATATATATAGCTTATTATATATATATATATATATATATTATATATAATGATATATTATTATATAGTATATATATAATATTATATATAATATATAATAATAATATATATACGATATATATTAATATATAGGTATAATATATATGATATATAATATATATATAATATAATATATTATATATATATATATATATATAATATATATATATATAAATTATATATAAAATATATATATATACCGGTAGTATATATATAATATACTATTATATATAGTATATATACCGTATATCAATAGTAGTATATATAATATATATATATATATACTATAGATATATATTATATATATATTATATATATATTATTATATATATATATATAATATATATATATATATATATATCATAAGTTAGAGTAAGTAGTAGTAGTAGTCATGGGCGTAGGCAGGGGTGTGCAGGGGGGGCACTTGCCCCCCCCCCTAAATCTTGGCGAAATAAAAAAATATCTTATATGTTTGCAGACGACGTTTTTAAGGTTTTTAGTAGAAAATCTGAAAAAAAGATACATCAATCGATAGATAATGAAGTAGTAAATAATTACTAATTATTAACGTATTATAAACATACATTTGCCCCCCTTTAAATTTCTAAATCCATTGTTACCATTTCATTGAAGACTGTTGCCATCAAGAAACCCACAATTGGTTTTGATGTATTCTTCTTGTACCTAATGCAGACTTCACAGCCTTCGCAAATCTCTTTATTTATTCTCAATTTTCATCCCTTCACTCAATACATTTTCATCTTTGTAGGCATTTTTCATAAGTTATAATATCCTATTCCAATGCCCATGTCCAAATGAAGAGTAATTTCATAGTTTCTCTTTTCCCTCTGGGTTATTTATCAAGTTTTTCTCAAACTTTCCAAATCAAACATTTTCCTTTCTTGATCCTTTTATGAGCTTAATATGTTTTTTGCTGTTGGCCTTGTCCATATTTCATTTATAGATTTTGAAACACCAAAAAAAACTTTTATTTCTCATATCAACACTCATCTTTATCCTTTCCATGGTTTCTCTACCTATCAACCATAGTATGTCTCCTCTAATTACTTCACTTTTAATTAAAAATTTATAATTTCCTATTTGACCTGGTATATCTATATTTTTACTGGTTTCATATTTACTTTCTCCAAACACATAACTTCCTTCTTTTTTCTCTTGACTGTTATTCATCTCCTTTGTTTCTGCACCACTTAACCCATCATTATACGGAAAAATTCATCTCACTCCACATAAAGTATTCGTGCAACCTGTGTCTAGAATTCCTATGTCTCCATATACTTCATCTTCCTCTTTTTCTACTCTGGAATAGCTTACTTTCCTTTCATTATTCTTACTCTCTTTTTTTGATTTCACCTTCTTTAAATACTGTAAAGTTTCTTCCTTTATTGTTCAATTTCTTTGGGCATTGCTTGTGCTTAATGATTTTCCGATCCGCATATAACACACCTCGTTACTTAACCGAACCTTATAGGGTTCTTTCTTCCTGGTATTCTTTCCTCCTTATGTGGTCTATTCCACTATTCCCATTCTGTTTCTTTTATTTCTTCAATGTTGTTACTTCTTTAGGAAATATTCTTATCAACATCGTTTTTATTACTTCGATAGATATTGCCCCTTTTCCACAACTGGTTAAAACCAATTGTTTCTTTTCTTCATCTGTACCGGTTCTCTCTAGAAGAATTGGTATCCTCTCATATCGTCTGTCATGGTCCCTCCTCCAGCTGTTTCCCATTCTTTATACATTCTTCCAAACCTTTCAATGTATGTCCTCTTGTCTTCTTCCTGCTTTTTGACAATACTGAAAAATTCTCTCATCTTATTGAATTGGTCAGTGACCTTGTCTTTACCCTGACTTAATCCCAATTTTTCTATTATCAACTCCTCTCCTCCTTTCTTCAAAAGATCTTTATTTTTTATTTCCTTAATTGTTTCAAAAGCTTCTCCTAGTCTTAGTTTAATCTCTAATCCTGGGTATTTTAAATATTCTTTTTCTATGAGTAACTATGTTTTTACTTTTCCCTTTCTTCATAAAACCTTGGGCATCCTGTTCTAGTATCTACTTTGCCACCTTCAGTTATTTCTTTGTTTGAGTCGGCATCTTTTTCAGTTTTTGCTTCGTAGCTTCGCTCTCTGCTACCACATTGATAAAATTTCTTGATACGAAACAACAATAACTCTCACCTAAAGAAAATTGCTGAAGTGAGTAAAGAGATCGAAGTTTCTTGAAAGATCGACTATTAAAATAATATCAATTATTTTATAAGTTTTTTTAATTATACCTCTCACTTCCTTTTTACACGTGAGGATATAACAAAGGTGGATTCCTCTTCGCTTTACGATGCACAATAAAATTACTACTATGATATTTATTTGAAATACGTAAATCAAAGGTCACGACTCCCTTCTAAGCTTAAAACGTTAACTAAATAACTATAGCTATTACATTTAAAGTTCTCTTCTAGAAAATATATAAAAAATTAAAACACTAATAATAAAATTAAACGTAGTCGATAGTGTTTATATATAAAGCAAGATCTTCAACGATGACGTCACCCCATAAGATGAAATCCAACTTCATCGTCGATGACACTCCATTTCCTGTAATTATAAAAATACATTGGACAGTTTAGTAGATTTAATTAGTTAAGTTCCATTTCGTCTCTTGTCGAAGGAGCGATCTCTTCCTCCTTTCCTATTAATTGTGGTTTTCCTCAAGGTTCTGTTCTATCTCCAACTTTATTCCTACTTTTCATCAACGATCTTCTTAGTTGCACTTTAACTCTGTTCACTCCTATGTCGATGACTCAACTCCATCCTTTAACTTATTTCAAATCTGCTTCCGTTTTTGCATTTAGAGTTGCTTCTCGTCTACAGCTTTCCTATTCAATTCTTGCCTACCTGTACGGAATTTCTCAGTGGGGTCACCGCAATCTTATGAAATTCAACTCCCCTGAAAACTCAACCTTCCACATCTCCTCTCCCCCCCTTTAGCTTTCAGGCTCCCTCTCGACTGACCTGTCTGGCAGGAAACAAATGCATTCTTGACCAGCCCATGCTCTGCCGCCTCCCAGCTAAAACCCTGCACTCCAGTTCTGATCCGCAGCAGCCGGGAATGCAAGCCCCAGATCACTCCCTTTTCTGTTCTCAGCCCTAGTACTCCCTGACCCATCCCTCTGGCTTGGATGGACCCACCCTGCCTCCCTCCCTCTGTGCCCTGTTCCCCCTCCACCTTTCTTTTTCTTTTGGATAGGGTTGAGGATAAGGCTAAGAGGCTAATAAACTGTTCCCTACTTTCAATCTACCTTGACCCTCTTTCTCTGCGACGTGCCATTGGTGCACTATCTCTTTTATATAGGTATTACAGGTGCTCGAGGGAAGTGACCCCTCGCATTCCTCCACCTCTGCGTCGCTCTCGTAGGACAAGAAATGCCTTGCTCTCACATGAATATTGGAGACTCTCGGCTCTGTTCTTTGCCTTCATCTGTTTTTCCTGCTGTAATCAATCTTCCTCTCTTTAAGACTCGCGTTTGCGTCTACCTGTGGAAATTGCATTAGGCAAGGGATTATGTGGGTTTACTTTCCTTTTGTTTTTTGTTTTTTTGTTACTCCATCCTTGAAATGGGCTCTGCCCGTGAGTGGTGGTAGCATGTAAAAAAAAAAAAAAAACTACGTATCAGCTAATATGACTGTAGCCTCAATACAAATGGACCAATGTACTATTTTGAATTTGAGTGTTTTTGTATTCCAAATTTAATGGAATATAAGAATGATTCTATACCATATGCTATAATTTTAAAAGCAATTACTTTGTTTTCCCTCACCTTCAAGTCTGAGGGTAGGGCTGTAGGGTATATTTAGGGGTAAGGGGTAAATTATGTGATCCCTGGTTTGGACATACTTAAGTAATATTACTAGGTC
>JABUQX010045936.1:12500-15000 GCA_015478945.1 Trachelipus rathkii | reverse complement strand
GCTAAAACTACTGCTATGGAACTAATGTGGTGCTTGAAATGTGTTGCTGCGGACTACAGTTTTGCTTCTTGCAATGGACTTCGTGAAACTTTTCAGGTAAGCTATGTCATGAGTTACTCAGTAAACACAACTTTAACCCTTTCCTTCCTTTTTTTGTATAAAATTTAATTTAGAAAAGTACAAAAAAAAACATGATTCTTATATTCATAATTGGTCTCAATATATGGGGTTTTAATACATAAAAAAGAAAATCCTTTTTTGCCAAATGATTTGAAATATGAATAGAAAGTCATGCCCTTAGGGCTCAGGTGGATGTGAAACAGAATATGAACATTACGAAGTTACCTTTTCAATATCCTTCATTTTCCAACTTGCCGGCACACCTTTTTGGAGTTATATATATATATATATATATATATATATATATATATATATATATATATATATATATATATATATATATATATATATATATATATATATATATATATATATATCAATATATATATATATATATATATATATATATATATATATATATATATATATATATATATATATATATATATATATATATATATATATATATATATAAAATTATATTTATTTATTTATTAGGTGATGTTTGGAGAAGATGCAGTTCCTGAAGATTTCAGTTTAGGAAACAACAAAGCCCATTATTTGATCTCAGATGCATTGGCACCATATTTTAAGAAAAATATTATTAAAGACCTTGAAAATGCTTATTGTGCAGTTTTGTTTGATGAAACTACAAATGCTGCAGGGAAAAAAGAATTGGAAATTGGTGTGAGGTATTGGTCTACAAGTCAAAATCGAGTTCTGTATAGCCATTTACAGACATTTTTCTTAGGTACTGCTACAGCTTCTATTCTAGTGGAAAAATTGAACTGTGCTCTTAATAACTCATCGATTCCATTACAAAATGTTCTTATGTTAGGATCAGACAGTCCAAATGTAAACAAATCAGTGAAAAGACTATTTAACGAGCAAGTAACCATAGTAAGAAAAAAAGGACTTTTAAATATAGGGTTTTGCAATATCCATACAATACACAATGCTTTTCTAAAGGGTATAGAGGAATTAGGCGAAGATGCTTCAGAATTTATCTTTAGCCTCCATCGTTTCTTCCACAACTGGCCATCCAGATGGGAAGACTACAGTGAGATTCAAAGACAAACTGGCGTTATTAATCACAAGTTTATTAAACATTGTTCAAGTAGGTGGCTTACCATAAAGGAGAGTGCTGAAAGAGTTTTGGAACAATGGGATGCTGTGAAGAAGTATTTTCTTACATATGTAACTAAGCATAGGCCCAACCTGATGAAAAGACCTGGATATCAGAAAATTGTGAGGTTGTTAAAAAACCTACCATGAAAGCAGAGCTTAACTTTGTTATATCTAGCGCACATATCTTTACGAGTGTCACAGGCTTCTTCCAAAAAGAAGAACCATTAATTCATCTCTTGCATTCTGTTTTGTCATCATTGGTTATGAAACTGTTGGGAAGGATTTGCAAGTCAGAAATTCTCAAAGATCTTGATTTAAAAAAAATTGATGCTGCTTTTTTTAATACTGAACATTTACTGCCATTGAAAAAAATCCAGTTTTCTGATGAGGTATTAAGAAACTTGGAAAATGTTTGTGAAAAGGACAAAACGTTTTTCTGTCTTCAAGCACAAAAACATTTTGTTGAATCTGTTAAGCATGTTGTGAACAAATCATCTGTGTCGAGCTCTCTGTTGAAAAAATTTACATGTCTATCCCCTAATGAGAGATTGTCCAAAGAAAGCTGCCAAAATATAGTTGAGATTGCTAGGGTCATGCCATGGAAAATCCATACAGACATACTCTTAGATGAGTGGAAACTAATACAATTGGAAAAAGCTGAACCAGAGTCCGAAAAAAAATCTATAGATCTGTATTGGGCTCAGTTTTTTAATAAAACCTATCCATCAGCAGTTGAAAGAGTAGTAAAAGCTTCACTGTCGCTGTCACATGGTAATGCAGATGTGGAAAGAGCATTTTCCACATCAGGCAGAACTCTTACAAGTACCAGGTCATCTATGTCAGAGAGAACTTTAAATGCTTTAATCACTGTTAAAAGTGCTCTTAAAATGTATGATAACAAACCTTACCTTATTTCTCTAACTCCAGAGCTCCTTTCCATGGGACGTTTAGCATATAAACAATACATTGCTTACTTGGATAGAGAAAGAGAAAAAAGGAGACTCGAAGATGAAGCTGCAAAGGCTGAACAAGACAAAAAAATTGCTGAAGAGGAAAACAAAAAACAACTTGACCAAAAAAGGAAAAAAAATTCTGATGATGAACAAATGCTGAAGAAGCTACGAAAAGAAAAGGCAGAGCAAAGTGGAAGTGCAGGCAAACTGTTATTGGAAGCTAATGAAAGATTGAAGAGAGCTTTAAAGGAAAAAGATTTTAGTGAAGCAAGCTTGGCCCAAGCGATGCTGGAAGGTGT
>JABUQX010045935.1:80000-127240 GCA_015478945.1 Trachelipus rathkii | reverse complement strand
TGGAAACAATGCGGCCAACGAAAAAGCATTACCAATGGAAATAAACGACGCAGATCCAATAGATACAGTAAGAGTTGTATCACCCATAGACAGCAATGATAGACCAAAATTAGCCAGCCCGTTAAATGAGAAAGAATAACAACAGGCGAGAAGAGAAAGGAACAAATACCAAGCAAAAGCATGAAACATTCTGTCAAAATAGAAGGAACCACTGCCCGAACCGTTCAATAATGAAAAACCGTTTAGGAATCACCATCAACATATACGTAAAAAGCGAACCTGGAAGAACGCATTAACTTCAGGCAATAGAAACAAAAAGAAGAACTCAACAAAAATAGGAACAGAAAGAGAAATCGTTGTAGTGCAGTAACCGAAAGACGAAATATAGAACAGTCAGGAAATAATGGAAAGCAATCAGAATTCAATCGGAGGGGGAAATGACCAAAGGGAGAAGCGCACAATCTACAACCCACCCCAAAGGGAAGTTCCTACGAGAATTCGCAGATTTAAACATTAAGGGAGCGAATGCAGTACATGCTCTAACTTCCAACAATGATAAGATAAAGCATAAAGAAGAACCCTGAGGAGGTTGGGGCAATGAAGAACATAAGAACATAAGAAGAACATAAGAAATATAGCAGTAAGAAAGCCACATGGAAACAGCCTTATCGAGACCTGTCCCAGTCACCTACCAAACATTGCTTCTCCTGACAAATCCACAAAGCTCCCTAAGGCTTGTCAAATTTCTGGAACCAAAATCCACCAATTTGGGCTTAGTCAAAAAAAAATGATACATGTACCCAAACCATCCACATGCCTTCAATTACTAATCTATGGTCACACATGCGAGCATATAACATTACTAACTACATATAACTACAAACATCCAGCCAATTTGGGCCTTCAGTCATAATACTACACATGTGATACCAACCCATCCAAAACTTATACCCTATCCAACCCTTTTCTTAAATGTTGTGCATTTGAGTCACACCAACAACACGTCTGTGGCAAAATCATATCCAAAAATTAAAACGAACCCTATTTGCCTGAATGTATACTTTCTTATATTATCAGTGGCCATGCTTCTTCCTCTAATTTTCCATTGTTATGCCCCTGGTCTCCGTCCGTGCTCTACTATGAAGAATTTATTGGCTACCGTATTATCAATAGAGATAAAAATTTTGTAATATAGAATTATCATGGCCCCTCTGAGAAATCGCCTTTTCACAGAAAACATTCCTAACCTCTTCAGCCTCTCCTCATAGCTTCTTACCCTTCCAACCCAGAAATCATCTGTTGCGCGGTGTGCTATGTGATCCTCAGCGTACGAATGTGCTAACTAAGTCCCCAAAAGATCTTTCACGCATATACCTATTATGGTCTAAGCAACTGATTATGGATTGTTTACTTATTACTTCCTTGCCTCTTGTAAACAACATTTCATTTATTATTAGCCCAAGCATCTTTATTAGCAACTTTTATTTTAGCTTCCAAACCACTGATTAGCTACTTCAAATTACTGCTTATAATCCCACCTAAATCTTTTTCTTGGTCCACAGACTCAAGCCAATCCCCATTCATATCATAGTTAAAAATTTTATTTGAGTAACCTAGATGAAGAACTTTACACTTTTTTACTATTAAAATTCATTTGCCATTTATCTGCCCCACCCCAAGAAGTTATCAAGATTCATTTTGAATTCATTTATACAATCCCTCACTTATTCCTAACTGAGGTGAGGCCACTTTTGGTTTCATCAGCCAACTTAGAAAATTGCATTTAAGTCCCTGTCTTAAATTCATTTATATATATGGAGAAACCAAAACAGCTGCCCCAGCACTGAACCTGTGGGACACCACTCTCCACATTTCCCATGATGACTTATGCCATTTAGTGTACACACTGTTTATCTATTCCACAAAACCCACTCTTTAATTCCAACTAATGTACCACTCCACCTTATACCCACATTGCGAATATCTCTTCATCAGCTTATGTGTGGGAACCTTATTCAAAAAGCTTTTGCTAAAGTCTAAATATATAATTTCAACTGGATCTCCTCAGTAAGGGAAAATATAGTAAATCATAAATTCTAAAAGGTTTGTCTGACATTGGTCTACCCTTTCTGCAACCGTGCTGGGAGTCATACAATACCTTGTTATCTTCTTTCTCTATATGACCTCTCAGTAACTTTTCCAGAACCTTTACAACAGAGATGTTAAGCTAACTGGCCTAATCTTCCTTACTACCTTCCTTTTAAATAGGCACAACATATGCCATTTTCCAGTCATCTGGTACCTTCACCAAATGTTATAGGAATCGCTTAATAAATACAGTGCCTTTGCCCCAATCGGTACTACCCTCTTTAATAATTCTACCATGTATACCATTAGGGCCTGCAGCTTACTTGGATCAATATGATCTAGTAAACGTTTAATATCTCTTACATCAAATTCAAATTCTGTTAAGTCTATTTGTTACAAGCATACAAGAACTATTAGTCTCCAAACTATATAATCTAATCTTTCCTCAGTAAACACTGAAGCAAAATAAGAATTTAAAAATGTTGACCAACTCCTTATCTGAAACTTACTAAATTTTCATCCAATTTTAACTAAATTATATGCATTTTGCTAACGAAATTTATTAAAATGCTAAAAAAACTTTCTCAGGTCCTTATTACTATCCTTGCTAAATTATTTCTGCCTCTCTCTTTGCCTTTCTTATATTGACTGGTTAAAAGTTCATTTCTATTTTTCTATAATTTTCTAAATCATCTTCCCTTACTAAAATTAAATTTTTAAAACACTAAGCTTTTTCATTGATTTTATCTCTTATCTCTTATTCCACCAAACAGGTTTTCTCTTCGCACCCTAATGCGTTATTTTTAAAACATACTGACTGAATATTCATTAAACTGCTTAAAATGTTCCCACATTGGTAAAAACAGATTTGGTCTTTAAACTCTTTATCCCAGGTCAGTTACACTAAGCATGTCTCGTAATTTGTTTTAGGATCCCCATTTCGGAAATCTAGGATTTGTTCCTTATTAGCTTGCAATTGGCCCAAATATCACATTCATATTAAATCTAATTATATTTTATGGTCACTAAGTCCTAAATTCTCCTCACCTCTAACCTTATCCACCGATACTTTCATCATTAGTTAATATAAGTCTAATAGGTGCATTGTGTTCTTGTGGGGTTCATGGACCATCTGGCCCGCTCAAAAAGTTATCTAGTAATACATTATAAACTATGAACTACTATGGTCCATACTAGTCAAGTAATTTCACTCAATGTCTGGAAAATTAAAATATCCTATTATAGCTATGCTATTTTCTTAACTGTGACATGCTGTCTTGGTTTCTATTCACCATTTCAACATCTAATTCTTGACTCTGGCCCAGGAGGTCTATAAAATGCCCCTATTCTATATGATTTATTAAACATTAAGGATATCTACCCATACCGATTCAATATCATGGTTAGTTTTAAATCAGGTATTAATACAGATTGAATATGGCTTTTTAATATAAAGCGCCACACCCCCAACCTTTCTTTCCTCTACGCTGGTATATAAAATAAAATGAATACCTGTCTATTTCAAATTCCCAAAAGGAAGTCCCCATATAAAATTTATCATCAATTCATGATTCACTAATCAAAATAATGTCAAGATTCTCCCTATTGGTATAACTAATCAGCTTCTTCTTTTGTATCTAAAGGCTACATGAGCATGTTGTGTAAAAAGCATTTTGATATCGAATGCTGTTATTTTTTATTGCTATCATCATTATTTGAGCCTGTAACAACCCTAGTTTTATTTATATCACCACTATGATTACAGTACCATTGCTATTATTTGTATCTTAGATTCTAATCCCATCACCCCCAACTGTTACTAGTTTTTCTGCTAAATACAAGTCTCCCAAACTGTGTTGAAAAGCCCAAACACCTTTACGACTCAAGTTGAACTCCCATCTGCTGCAAAAAGATCTTTATCCAGAAATTCTCTCCACAAATCCAAAAACCTAATTTTTTCTGAAAAACATAATTTGCTAACCCTTTCATTTACACCTAAAAGCCCTACTCCCCCATTACTGACCTGCACCTAACCTAGGTAAAATCCAGAAATCATGCACTTTCTTCACTAGCTTTCATCTTCGAATTCAATCTCTATAATCATGCTATTAATTCTTTGACCTATCTATGTCCTATATTCATTTGTACCACATGGAACAATCACATAGTGAATCAACATTGTAGAATCCAACCTCTGCTATCTATCCTATTCCACGCATATCACTTCACTCTGGCACCCCCTGATAACATACTCTCAATTGTATTTTTTTATTTCTTATTTTATGATAAGTCCATCTAGGTATCGTATCATATGAGTCTCAATTTAGCATTTGTATCGTCTTCCCTTTTAGAAAACTCAACCATTACCATTGGCACTCTCTGGGATCCCTCCCCCATCTGGAAGACAGTTGTTTCCTGTTAACTTTTTTTTTTATTTTTTTTTGCCCCAACAGGGGGGGTTACACAGGCTGACTGACTTTTCGAGAATCCTCACTCTTTAAATTATTATTTTCTAAGTTCCTTAAAACTCTATATTCCTCTGCAGACCTATTTTTAACTACTTTATCCTTTTCCCCTCTCATCTTCCTATTTCCCTCTCATATTCCTGTCTACCCCTATAGTCCCGTCCGCTCCTCGCACTCGCATCGCCTACTAACTCTTTTTCTTGACAACTTCCCTCCTTCTCAAACTCATTATACTTTTTCTTCTGTCTCCCTTCATATTTTCACCCAGTCTTGCAATCTCCTTCCTTAGCCACACATTCTTATCTGCATTCACAACACAAGCAGGGCAGCTATTCACAATTCACCTCTCACAGTCTCACAGTTCACACAGAGAATACATACTTTAAATTATTATCAACTTTAATACCTTGTACCTTCAATTTACCAACTAGTTTAAGTATCGCTAAAGCCTGAAAAAAGAAATAAATTTAATAGTTCTTTTTAAAACCAACGTTAAAAATCCTGACTCATATCAGGCCTTAGCCTAGGCAGGATAATATAATTTTTTTTTTCTTTTTTTTTTTTTTTTTTTTTTTTTTTTTTAGGTAGGCCTACAGTAGTCTAACTTGTACCAATTTTTTTTACCAAACTACAGCCTTTACGTAAATCATCACTAAGGCCACAGAAAGAAGATTAATATCTTTAAAACAACTTGAACTATAGATATAGCTAGGCAGGCCCAGGCTAAGTCTATAGAAAAATTATAATAGGTCTTAGGCTATGGCTTTTGGTAAACTTAATCAATTTAAATTATCACAAAATTTAACTTATAAACAATTAAGTAATTAGTTTGAAGCTACAGAAAAACTTATTTATTAATTCAAATTAACCTGCAAACGTACCAGTATAACAGGGAAATCTCTTATCACTCTAGCCTAGTCCATCATCAAACACTGACTGAGTGCCAAGATACTCAACTAAATTAATAACTTAATACAGAAATAATCACAATAATGAGTACACAAATTTCTAAAATACACAGTTAGATTATACACAAAAACACTATTTCTTAAACTAAATTTCACTTGCAAATACACAGATATATTATTAAATTGAGAGAGCAAAAATAAATACACACCCTCACTTCACTGAGTCCAACTATATCCTCGGGAAGGTGAAGGAGAATGAAATCTAGTGCGAGAAGATGCAGATGAAGATTGCTGACACACTGACAACGAAGAGATAGAAGACATTTTGTTGTTGCAAGGAATAATTTGAACATTCATATTGTTTAACAAGGTAAGAATATATTAGTAAGAGGGACTAAAGATGAATTCTGGAAACGGATGGAGTGATGAGAAGGCAGGCTACTCAGCAATAGGGAAGGAACAGAGTAAGAGCGAAGATAGAGCAGCAGAAGATGACAGAGCTATATAGAAGCAAGCAGAAGAAGAGCTGAGTGGTTAGTAGGCAAATTGAGAAGGAAAATAATAGAAGAAGAAAAGAAGGCAATATAGGTTAGACCCATAGGCCTGATATAATAAAGATGAGTAACCTATACTGATAGAGAAGAAAAAGATTGATTGCTGCATGCCTACCTGTCAACCCACTCTACATACACGTAACAATCCATTCAAACTCCACACGCTGTCCCGTCAATCGTCGAAGAGAAGCAACGGCGTCACACTTGATAAGAGCAACCGGAATGTCTAAAGTACAGTAACACACAAGGCAAGGAGATCGGCTATCACAGAGAAGAGCAGACGCCTATGCGCAAATAGAGGATGGTGTACTCATCAGTCAGCGGGACCAGCCACAATTAGAGAGCCATACGCATCGTAAGACAGCTCGTGAAGGGAACGACGATCACCCCACACCTCATGTTTTAATAAATTCCTGGTGAAACACGGGTTAGCGATCAGAAGCTGAGAAAAATGGCGACGTAAAAATTCAATAAGAGTAGAATAAGGAGTGAGAGAGAAGCTGACTGAAGGTAAAAGATTAGGGATTGATTTCCGAACTTCATAGGGAATGGAGAGCAGAAAAGCATTAGCTTTCTCAAATTCAGTAGGAAGCGAAGCAAGGAAAATATCAAATTGCTGAATCGTAAAATCAACATCATCTCTCCTAAATTGTGGTGGGGTCAGGCGAGGAACACGCGATATAGGCCAGGTAGTTGCCGGCAAAGTTGCAGAAAGAGGAGGAGGCGGTGGAGTATTCTGTTGATGTAGTTGTTGCTGATGTTGAGACATCAATAACTGTTGATTTAGCGATTGTTGTAACAGATAGTGTTGGTGTGGATCATACAAAGGCGGAGGATGAGAAAAATTTTGAGACGAAGACATGAGAGGAAATATAGTCGAAGAAGAAGGAAGGAATCAGATAATATATTAGAGGTAATAGTAAAAATAGTACTAGGAGCAGGAACAATAGGAGTAGTAGAAGTAGTAATAGCAGTGGTAGTAGTGGTAGTAGTAGTAGTAGTAGGAGACATACTGAATAGAAATATAATTATTTTAACAGCTCAAAGATGCTCAACAGGTTCCAATACAAAATATAAATACAATAGATATAAAAGAACTATAACATAACAAAAATACAATAAAATACAAAGACTATATAATTAAAAAAAAGATATGAATGTTCGAGAACCAGGGATCATCAATTGAAGTAACTCTTGATGTCACTTCTCAAATTAGATTGTATTGCAATATATTAATGTAATTATTTAATATAAATTGTATTGCAATATATATTAATGAAATTATTTAATACAAAAGTTGTATAGCAATGATATCGACAAAGAAGGATTCCAAAATAGTTGAGATTAAAATTTCTTCTTATCTTCAATGAGGTAAGGAGATTCATACAACCATCAAGTCTTTAGATCTATTTAGAAATTTAAACAGAAAGTTATACAGGAACCTGTGCAAATAACCACAGTTACTAAAAATACTAATAATAAAAAATAAAAATAATAATACAAATAATAATTTACTAATTTAACAGCATAAAAATAATAATAATAAAAATAATAATAAAAAATAATAATAAAAATAATAATTACCCATTAGCATCTTTGAGATAAAATCAAAATTTTATTTATAACAAATAAAAATTTTATAATAATATAAGTTTGTTCTTTTGTAATTGAAAGCTTAAGTTTGGAAGTTACTTTTTCTTTTGTAAATGACAGCTAAAGTTTAGTTGTAAATGAAAGCTAAAGTTTAAAAGTAACTTTTTCTCTGAAACACAATTGACTTATAAATTGATACCATAAATAGAAGAATCAAAAGGAACAGCATTACAAGAAAGAGTAGTAGTGTCATCAAGTAGACGACTATTGGTCATGTCAATAAGAATATTGAAATGACTTAAAAAATCAGCACCAATGATGTTTTGTGTAACATCAGCCAAGAGAAAAGCCCAACGGAAATAATGAAGCAGTCCAATAGATAAAGTAAGGAGTTGTTCACCATAGACAGCAATGCTAGAACCATTAGCAGACCGTAAATGAGAAACAACAGGCAAAAGAGAAGAGCAAAAACCATAGTTCCTTCATAGTTCCTACCAAATTTATGCCCCAGTTAATGGTCCTCGTTGCAGCTTCTCTGCAGAAACATATCTCCTACCTGATTTGTCCCGTAGGGAACTGATTTATCATACTGAGGGTAAGGTAGAGGACTGCAGCCTAAACAGACCCTTTTTCAATTGTGATTCGGTCCATTCAATTGTAGTCCCCCCATATTCATGCTGTCTCCTGGACATTAAGGGTCCTTCAGATGTACCATCATTGCTGGTGGGGTTCCAAGGAAATGAACACCATTCTCTTATTCCTGTCTCTGGGGTAGTGGACCTTAACACACCCCATCCACAAATTGCTGTCCTTAATCCTTCTGAACGACCTCAGTATATTCAGAAAAACACCGCTATCAGACAATTCCTTCCTCTTACTACAGAAACAAAACTGCAAGCCCAAAATTTACGAGTGGGCCTGACCCAAACGTCCGATTCTGTTGGTACATCTACCTGGACTGTAGAACGCTTAAGGGACCGATTTAGTATTGCTGCATTACAGATAACTGAAAATCAGAAACAAGACTTGATTACGATTTTACTAAATCACCAGGCAGCATTAAGCGTTGGAGATCACGTCAGTGTGGCCACCAACATCACACACTCCATCGAATTAGAAACCAACAAACCTGTTCCTATTCCTGTCTGTCGCTTTCAAGGACCACTTGCTCAAGAAATCAAACAGCAATGTAGGGATCTTTTGGAACAAAATATTATCCAACCTAGTAGATCACCGTATTCCAATCAAGTTGTCCCGGTCAGAAAACCAGTGGTACTTTGCTGCTTTATATCCACTACTGCAAGCTAAACAATGTCAGAAAACCCGACTATTTTCCATTGCCTAACCTAATCAACATGATATATAATATGTATGGGAATATATATTTCTCTAATTTAGATCTATTTAGGTTACTACCAGGAAATTATTGAGAAAACGGCGTTTTCCACTCCATTCGCTCAAAATGAGTATCTGAAGATGCCGTTTGGGGTGAAGAACAGTCTGACTACATTCCATCGTGGAATGATGATTGCGCTGACCGGGTTGCCATGGTCCAGAGTGATGGTCTATCTAGATGATATTATCGTTCTCAGCACCACTTTTGAAAATCATCTCATCACTCTTGAACAGGTTTTATTTGCTCTAGAACGGAATGGCTACAAAGTTAAACCCAGCAAGACTCGTTTGTGTCGAACTGAGGTTGAGTTTCTAGGCCATCACATTCCCAAAAAAGGGATTCTCCCCTTACAGAAAAATATCCAGGGAGCATTAGAGTTTCCAGTGCCCACTACTATGAAACAGCTTCGACAATTCTTGGGAATGGTATACTATTATCGCCGCCACATACCTAATTGCTCCCAAACCAGGAAACCATTATCCTGCCAAACGGGGGGGTAAAACTGTTAAGAAGGTCAGCAGGCTTTTGAGGAGTTAAAAAAGGCTCTGGTAAACCCTTGTTTGTTAGGACTTCCCGATTATGACTCCATTGCATCACCGATGGAACTTCATGTTGACGCTTCCGACACTGGCGCCGAAGCGAGTCTCCCCCAGATTCAACAAGATGAACGCAGACCAATAGCCTTTATATCTATGACCTTCAATGGTGTACAGAGGAATTACGGAGTCATAGATAAAGAGCTAACAGCTTTACGATGGGTAGTAAAGTCCTTGAAACCCTTCTTGCGTGGAGTCAAGTTCTTCATTTTTACTGATCATATGTCTCCGATTTATTTTCAGAATATGATTCTAGTCAATGGTCGACTAGCACCCACCATGATGGAGCTAAACGAATTCGATTTTGAGATTCATCACGTTGCCGGTAAAAGCAATGTTGTAGCCGATGCCCTCTCGCCAATAAATCCTAATTCTGATTCTCCTCCGGATCTTGATCTTTCTGTACATCCTTCGGTAGATTTTATACCTGACGGATTTTTCATACTCGAAGTTGCGGGAGGCGGCAATTCTCTATATCGTTGCTTCTTGATTTATTTGTATGGTTCCGTTCATCATCATGGAAAACTTCGAACAACTGCTATAGAAGAGCCGTAAACATCCACATAAATATCAGCTATAGGGCCGACATGTACAGAAGTTACGACTTTTACAGCTTCCAGGACAGTTGCCCATCCCAGAAGTAATCGATGCCTTGTGTGATCTTTTTAAGGTGTCGGTGTTCATCTATTACAATGAAAACCATCCAATAGCCCATAAAAGCCAGTTTGCCTCAAGTGTCTAGGTGGTGTTCCTTATAACTATTTGATGCCCACCCCCCTGGACAATAGTACGTCGTAGCCCTTTTATAAATAGAGACTGAATTAACAGGTGTCAGTACATAATTTCTTCAACACATCGTCAGCAAAAGTTTCTAACAATATTCACTGCCACTTGTTCTTGTGGTATTTCATTCTCTTCATTGTCACTGTTTCTCTCCTATTCTCGTTCCATTCTCTGAATATTCTGTGAAGGAATTTGTGTGTTAGAGTGTGTATGTTGCAATAGGCTATGCTACGTTAGGTATTGCCCTATGTGCATGTATGATGATGATAATATGCTTTCATCACATCTTCTTTTCATCTATATTAGTATCAAAAACAAATTCTTCTCACACTAAGTAGAATCTTTATATTCATCTTAGCTTAACTGAACATAAAGCCAATAAAATCTATAAGAACAGAGTTGTTGGCAGTAGTTTATATTATTATTTTATAATACTATATATTATAATATTTTTCATTAGTGTTCCAATTTTTTGTTATCTCCCCATTAGGACACAGTTTAATAAATTAATTCAATTTATTTATATATATTAGTACCTGAGATTACAGTGTTGAAGGTTGCCTTAGTAGCAATTCAACCAGGTATTATTTTGCCAACAACTCATACGTTCTTCTTAAACTCAACACCTTCTTCAATTTGCAATACCCGACACCTAATAGTTGTAGGAATATTTTGATAATTTAATAATAATGTAAATATTTAAATTAAAGAAACCATAAAAATAACTAAGGTGCGCAAAAGAAAAATGATAGTGAAAAGAATTTGCATAAAATTCACATATAATTTAAAAGAAAAGACTTTTAAATTAATGCTGATATAAAGCACCATCTGAAAGTAATTAAAGTACTGGTATATATAAAAATGTTTTAATAGGGTTTAAAGAAATGTAAATATAATGATATCAGAAAGACATAAAACTGAAATTAAAAGAATATTGATGAACATAAGAAGAACATAAGAAATATAGGGACAGTAAGAAGCCACATGGGCCTATCGAGACTGTCCCAGTCAACCCACTAACCAAACATGCTCTCCTGCAAATCCACAAAGCACCCTAGGGCTTGTCAAATTTCTGTAACCAAAATCCACCAATTTGGCTTAGTCAAAAAAAAATGATACATGTTACCTAAACCATCCACATGCCTTAATAACTCAGAAAATATTTAATAATTAAATAAATAATTAAGTCACGACATCTTAATAAATTAATTAATGATAAAAATAATAATTATTTAAATTTTTTAAAATAAATGAAAGTTAAAAAATAAAATTGGTTAATTAATTGTTTGTAAAATTAACAAGTGATTAATAGATTAATAGAAATTGATTAATTAAATAATTATAGTATATATTCAGTCAATTCAGTTAAAACTATTTTATTAATGGAACAAGTCATTTTTTATATATACACCTTACACATACACAAATGCAAATAATAGAACAGGTGTATTTTCTCTTTGCAGCAATGAAGACTCTCTCAGCTGTTGGCGCAAGTGAGCTGGATCTCCTTTGCCGCGAGAAGTTCAACGCTCATGTTAGGGTCGATTACAGCCCAGGATGCACTATCACTGAGTGTCCTGCCTGCGTCAAAACCCTCCTAACTTCAGACGTCGATTTTATTCTTCTTTGGGCACTTACACCCTTGGCCTGGCAGAAAAAGACTATCTCTAACGGAGACAAAGAAACTACAGTATTTGAACCAAACTTAAATTTCACAGTCGAGGGTGTACCTGCCGTTATGGAACAAATAACTAAATGTGCCAAAAAGAAAAATCTGAGGGTGAGAGTTTATTTGCTCATACCCCTATAAAAGATGTACATCTTTAACCAGAAGTGGATCATCAAAGCATGGGGACCCATCTTTGCAGACCACCTAAAGGACGGCGCCACCATGTCTCATTTGTTTTGAAGATTTGCCCTATTCCAGATATAAGTGGACCGATTAGACCACTCTGCGAGGCAGTGAGGTTTTCAACTATTATTATAGAACAACTAAACACAGCCCGGAGTATAAAAACACCCCTCATATCCGATCCATTAAGAAGAAGAAACTGTACCTTTTTAATCTGCAATGCTTTCCGATGGGTTACACGCTAACCGCTTGTTCCTAGCGCAGTTCCTGCAAAAGCAACAACAACAAAACATCTGCCTTCAAATTCGACTAGAAGTGAGGACAGGGAGCAGATCATCCAATCAGTAATCGGACCCCCTCGGCCGTCTACTTCTAGAACTTTGAAAAATATAGAGAGACGGTTGGGTGTGGCTCTGTTTACCGGTTTGCCCTCTTCTGCTTTTGTACCTCCACTACAGTTACCTTACTCCTCTACAGTTCCATCGACTCTTCGGATGGAGTACCCATCATACTCCCTGAGTCTTCGCACTGACTATTCGTCTGTTCATCAGTCATTAGTACAATCGTCATTCCATTCTCAATTGGGTGTGTCCGACCCCAACAGGATAATCACATGCGACCAGAGTTACGGATGGTACTTTCCACAAATGGATATGGAGCTTTACCAGCACTTCAACAAAACTCCATTCTCCAATCATTATGTAAAGCTCTGGACGAGAAGGAACGCTTGTTACAGACATTCCTTCCACGCTTTCCTCAGTAATTAAAACAGACATCAGTTTCTAGCTTTAATCTTAGTCTTCATTTGTACATATTTATGGTTTTGGTTTTCTGCTTCGTGTGTAAAATAGGGATGTATGGACTTTTAAAGTCCCACTTCTTATTTTGACATTCCATTCGGTTCTGTTTCAGTTTCAGACCTTCATTTCCACCATTACCCTTCCACTCACTTATCCGATATTTTGATTTATGATTACAAGAAAACTGAGTGGGGGTGTAATTTTAGTGCGGGGGATGTTGGGGTTGCTGTTTGCAGTGGCTCCAACTCCACACTAATATATATATATATATATATATATATATATATATATATATATATATATATAATAATATATATTATATATATATAATATATATAATATATATATATATATTCACACGAATTTTGAATTTGAATTTCCCTGACTTTCCCTGACGCAAATCCGCAAATTTTTCCTAACCAGCGTGTTCGTTTATTGTGGCGTTAAAAATATTCTATTAAATCATTATTGCAGCTATTTACTCATCTCAATACACTTAAATTATTGAAAATTTTACTTTTAGAAAACTGTTTATTAATCATGGATGAATTTAAAAAAAATATATGTTTTTTTAGTAATCAGTCTATACCTTCCCCATAGCGTCCAACGCACTCTTTTTTATTTTTTCCAAAAGTAACAGTTTTAATAAAATCAAAAAAGAAAATAAATTGAAAGCTTACATAATAGCCAAGGTGAATAACGTCCACTGTGATCTACAAAAAGTTCTAAATGGGGAGATTTAGGTTAACTTTTCCTTCTCAACATCTGAATTTTTGAATTTTATAGCGTCTTCTTCTTCTGTCAAAGCCTTCCAGTTTTAACATCTTTCTCTGCTCTTCAAGTTTAAGATCTGTAATGGGATAATTTTCTTTTCGACCTTTTATATTCTCTTACTTATTGGTTCTGTTTTTGAATCTTTGAGATGTTCTTCATATCTCCTATGGGCCAGCTCTTACATTTGTCAACATTTTTTTGGAGTGATAGGACTTTATGAATAATTTCAATGAGACTTATAAGCATTGTGCACTGTTCTTTTGAAAAATCAGACTATTGTTCTTTCAGATTCTCCACTAAATTGCTTAATTATAGAAACCCTCCTTCACTTTCCGCATTTCCATGCGAAAAATATCAAGTCCTAATTTAATAATTTGCCCAATTCCACATATATACATTGATTCCCAGGTACTATAGAAGAAAAAAACTAATGAAGTCTCTTAAAAAGACTGTCAACATCCAAAAATATTTTGAATTTTAATTCAAGGGTAGAATGAGCTTTCACTGCAAAGTAGAAGTGTATTGTGCTTTTGCTTTTCTAGAAATATAGGAGCAAGTTCATGGTTAATCACATATTTACATTTCATCTGGCCCCCATTTTAAAATTTGAAAGCTACCACACATCTGGAACACATTAATTTAAATGTTTTCCCTAAATCTGCACACAAAGGTTTACAAGACATTTTATCATCCACCACCTTTAAATGCCCATAGTATTTCAGACTCTTGTAACATCATCTTAATGCAAAAGGACGAAACTGATTGATAACTGGTTTTGGTTGGTTATTAATAAGAACACTCAGGGTCATTTACAATCGGTTGAGTATGATAGAAGTTGATGGAATGGGAAAATTTTCAGTGCACACACTTTCATAATATTTGTATTATTTAGAAAAGTAAACGAAAAAGCTTTTCAATGATGGTTGGTCCGGCTGAGTTTATTAAATTCCAATGAGTTTCCCCTCTTGAAATTGAATCTTCGGCTTGGCGTCCCATGTTAGATAGATCAAAAGTTCTTTTACATACTTTACAGTAATGCCTTGGAACTATCAGGTCTTTACCCAACACCTGATAAACTGTGGGTTTAGTTTGTTCCCGTCCAACCACTGGTCGTTAAAAGTTAGTTTTTTTGTTGAAGTCATTTTAAAATAAATAAATACCTAAATATCTCAACTGAGCAAAAATCCAAAATCACTTCGTCAAAACTCAAAAAGTATAAATCCCTAAAAAGAAAAAAGATTATAAACAGATTAAGTCATACGTGCATACAGTCTAAAACACATCCATATACGAAATCATCTTCAATCGAAAGGATGAATCTTGGAACAACCTCTCTAAGAACAGGAAAGAAAGAATAGTAGTAATAGTGAACTAAAAATCAAAAAAATAAACGGGATAGAAGTAGATTTATGGAATTGTCATTCCTCGCCCATACCTTTTCATTCACTTATCAATTACACTCTTATTCCACAATTATACCGTAAAGGAAAAAAAATATAATCAAAATATGCAACTTGGTCCATGGATCATTCTTCAATGTTTTGAAATTTTAAAATTTCCCTGACTTCTTTGGAATTTCCCTGACTTTCAGCATATCTTAAAACGTTTCCCTGACTTTCCCTGACCAAATTTTTTTCTGACTTCCCTGACTTTCAGAAAGTGTGAACCCTATATATATATATATATATATATATATATATATATATTATATATATATATATATATATATATATAATATAATAATATATATATTTTTATATATAATATATATATATATATATATATATTAGGGAGAGGAGACACAGGGGTTTGACAATTTCTAATTAAGAAAGTGTCTATAACCCCGGAAATGTGTTTCCAGCTCCCTAGGTTATTAAATTTATTAAATTTTTTATATTTGAAACCTTAATCAGATCTATTGTATTAAATAATTAAGAAATGAATTAAAACTAAGAAAAGGTATTAAGAATTAACTTAAAAGCTATAATAGTAATAGATAATTAAATAATGTTCTGTACCTGGAATGAACAACAATTCTGAGTTCTTGTTATCACTTCGACGTCACCCAAGGACAGACCTGAATGAGAACTCTGAGAAGCTTTCTCAAAAATGGGTTCTGGTTTCATCTGTGTCCGTGTAGACTCTAAGAGCTCTGATCGACAAGACGTTGCATCGAAGGTAGTTTGTGATGTAACCAGGTGTGTACAGAAGAAGGTAAGTGTTTTATTGTAATAAGAGATTTATGAGGAATAGAAATAAGAATTGTATAAAATGTAGATTTATTAGGGCTATAATCTACAAGTTGGCCGAATAGCAACAACTGCAAGTAACAACAAAGTTCGAGTTACTTAACTATGTACACTTTGATGATGATGAAAAGCGATTACTGACTAGAAAAGACGATAAATAGCGAGTAATGACGAAAGTTAAAGTCGAAATGATGATAGATGATGATGAGTGCTGACAGATAACTATTAATGACGAATAACAATGAATTTCGAAGTATGACGAAAACAACGATAAACGACGAAAAATGATGATATTGTTCATTGCGTAAAATTTGTTCACGCAAATGATCTATACTAATGATGCTATTACAATTCACAAACTAATCAATAACACCGAAAAATAACTTTAAAATAACAGTTCTTGACTTAGCAATCAAATACTCCAATCTTTAACTCTGTACTTAACTTAAAAAATATTGTTTTCAGAATGAAGTCTTTTCACTAAACCACTGGTCACTTTCATTAGTTTTATAATCTGTTTTGCACTTTTTTACAAGTTTCAGGAATTGCAACTTTTCAATAAACTAAATCCAACTGTAAGTAAAAAAACTTCCACAAATCGAAAAAGATCTCCGTCCATAAAAAAAATCCTGAAATAATACATAGGATTATTTCACATTTTTTCACTTATCAATATTATTTCATTCATTATATTTTCCATTATTTATTTTATTTAATAATCATTCTTTTCAGATAATTTAATCTACTCACCCCTTAAGAGTTCAATGATAAATAAAAGGGGTTGTGATTTGATTTTCCAAATAGTTGATTAGAAAAGGAGAGAGTATTGAACTCTCTACGAATGTACGAAGTAAAGGTATTTGGATGAGACTGCCTTTCACTGTAAGTACATAATAAATTTGGTTTATTACTAACACATCACATGTTCACTATTTTTAGTCATATTTCACTTTAAACATGTAAAAAGAATATACTTAAAATTAACCTATTCTAACCTGGTATAGTTCCAGGTTGGGAGTTTTCGATCCAACAATAATATAGAAAACAAAGAGAACTACTGATTTACTAATATAATTATAAATTTCTAATACTTTTATCATTTACTGAAAATGAAACAACTCATATAATAATCTGAATACATTCCAATAGTGGAACATACAAAATAAATAGAAATAAAGTATAACATAGCACAGAATAGATTCTAAAAAATTCAAATAAACCTTGGTTTATTTATTGGCGATTTTTATAAAAGGGAGAGAACATGAAGAAAAACAGCCACCTTCACATTCCTCCCCACTAAAACTAAGCCCACCCCAATTTAACACATGTTCGAAGCTAATCATGAGATGGAATATATAAACATTTATATTCTACGCTTTATGCGAACCAATCAACATACAATGTTCTTAAATCTACAAAACACAAAAAAAATTTTTTACCAAAATAAAGACATTTTTCTTTGACTAATAACTAAAATGTAATAATGAAATGATATAATAATTTCAATGTAATAATATAATAGAATAATACTTTTTCTTGATTCAATACAAAATATATCAACTATAATTTCATTTTAACTATAAATATAATCAACCAAATTGACCATAATTTTCCAATACAAATAATATTCTTTTTAATAACAGATATCATTTATTTATTTACAACATACTACATTTGATGGCATTTATTTGTATTTACTAATTCAATCTTGACATAGAAGAGAGTCTTTGAGAAGTCCCCCTCTCCTCCTGTAATAATCTATGACATTCCTGAATCATTATTTCTTTTTGGGATTCAGTTTTACCGTCCCAGTTGGTCTGACTCATAACCCATCTAATACGGGCACATATTGTCTCTGACACATACGGATCCACAGAAGGTCCATGAATATATCTAGGTGTAGGAACTGTAAAAATCAAAGAGTTACTAGGTATAATCAAGGGAATTTATCGATGACTTAAGTTATTCTGATGAGAACCGCCCCAGGGATTAGATGGGCCAGGAGTAGATTGCAAATTTGGATCAAACAAAACAAAGCTCTTTGATCAGAAACATTATAATTGGAAGTAGATGGACTAGGATTATTAATTACAATGGGTGAAGTATGGGGTATAATAACCTCTCATATTATCCTTTCCGTAGAGTCTAGTTGATTAATTGATGGTGAAGAGATGGGTCTTCTACCCAGTCGGTTATGTAGTGGCATCTTATAAGGTCCATACGAAATATATACGTGTTTGGATCTGACTGACAATGAAGTTACCCCTATACTTATTCATTAAATCTTCTAAAAATCTTCTTATGGATGTAACCCATCGGGTATAAGAGGTGAATTAAGGTGTAAGCTAAGTTGTTCCATATACCTTCTCTGTGGAGTTCCACTGAGGTCTATCTGATTATTGTTCTTGGTATAATAAAAATCAAGGATCTCATTCCCTACTAGGACTTGTTTATCTGTCCAATTATAATCATGAGTAGCTAATAGTTCAAATCTCTGAACTGTTGTTATTGCATGGGCATGTAACCTTTCTGGGGATAGGTCAGGATTGATTTTACAATAATCTGCAAATTCAGGTCCCCACACTCGTACAATTCTCTTTTTGTTAAATTCGTACATGTCTTGCACGGTATTGTAGGGCCCATGGTAGAGCCACCTCCAAAAAGGTAAAAAGTTACAGCTTGACAAAGGAATCTTAAGGTTGGTCATTTAAGAATTGTTGAAATTGTAAATATAGTAAGAAGATTCAGATTTGTTGTAAATATAAGTATTGTATTATAAATAAGCTAAGTATGTGTGTGTTTTATGTAAATAATAAAAATACAAAAATATATATATGTAGGAAAACTTATATATGTTGGCCGTCAAAAGTATATATATATATATATATATATATATAAGTTCTATAATATATATTATATATATCTTATATATATAATATATATATACTATATATATTATATATATATATATATATATGTGTGCCTGGGTATGTGTAAAGGTATATGGATACGTATGTGTGTATGTAAGCTAAGTGTGTGTGTTCCTGTGGGTATTAATAAAAATAATTATTGGTTGTATATATAGGGTTAGAGATAATTAGTTGTAAATAATTAGTAAGAAACGAGAAAGATTTTAAATACTTTTAAAGTGTTTTGTATATAGTAAATATTAAGAAAATGTTAGTAGGATTGATTAAATGAATATGTAGAAAATTAAGTCTAGAAAGATTTGTAGAGAAAAATAACGAAATAAATGCTAGTCAGATTTTTATTAATTACGAAAGGGGATGGTATTAAAATGTCATGATATAAGCCATAATATTGTTAAATATTGTTTACAGAACTAAAAGAACATCGAAGAAAAGTATTTGGAATGGCAACACTCTCATGACGTCACAGAAGCAGTTTGACGTGGCGGACGTGGAGCACAAAGCAGTTCACTTTATAACCAGAGTCGATTGCGATAACATCTATTCTGCGTGTGTGCTAGGCTATTTGTTTAAGATTTGCATTTTGTTTATGTTAGCCTAGTTTTGCATTTCGTATTAGTTTGTTTACGTTTTGTACTTTGAAAAGTTTTAAAACTAGTATTGAGAAGTTGAAACATTGAGATTAAAGTTAGCATTTTCACAACTTATTACGTTTAGAGACTTGCCATTCTGCATCGAAACCATTCGGAAGTGTCTCCTCTATGTCTGTGATATTTTGATATTTATTTAGTTTTTCAAATTAGGAAAGTTTTAACAATTGTGCTTGTAAATATTTTAATAGCTTTTGATTAGGTTTTGATATCTTTGTATATATACTGATACCGACGTATTTGGGCTGTAAATAAGAAAGGTAATATTTTGTAAATTATATATTGGTAATTTATTTATTTAGATATTAGCATTGGCCATTTTCGTGTTTATGGAAATTTAATATTGGCTATTTTGGTCAATTATTCAGATGTTAGCTCTGGCCATTTTCTCAATTCGGAAAATTTGATAACGGCCATTTTGCCGGCTATTTATTGGAATTTAGCTGTGGCCATTTTCACAGTTGTGCACATCAACATCGACTATATTTTCATTATTAAACTTAGCTTTGGCAATTATTTCATCTATTAAACTACATCTGTGATCGATTTAATTATTTATGGTAAATTGGCGTGCATAAGTTATAAAACTATTATTTTGGAGTTATATACATATGGCAATGTAAGTTAGCGTATACTTCTGTATATTATTCAAATTATTCGAGTTTTGTGACCATTTTGAATTTTGGTTACGAAGGTTAGGATATAGTAAGTTATTCATGTGGAAGTTTTATTTGATATATTTGAAAAATAAAGTTATATAGCAAGACTGGAATTAAATAAAGAACCCTTAGTAAACAACAAAAGAATTTGAAGTATTTTAGTCAAATAAGTGTTGTATTTTAAAGAACATATTTTAATTGTTGTGTTTCATTGAAAATTAAAGAAGGGAAAAAGTTATTTATTTTACTGAGTTAAACCTTGATCATTGAAATATATTATTTTATAGGTTATTAGATATTTTGATGGATTTCAAGGAAAAAGATATATATTAAACTAGTTGTTGACATTTGAAAACTTGCCGGTTGACGCAATTTGGTTTCAACCGGTTGACAGCCATTTTGAGTCACTGACTGACGCATTTTGAATACACAACGCATTGCTGGGACAGTTAATAAGTGATATATTAACAACAAAATCGGAGGACAGTTATTAATTAATTAGACGGTGAACATTAAGGTTGACAGGTTAATGACAATAAATCAGACTTATAGTATATAAACATAAAGTCAATTGAGACTTTGATTTAATTGTCTTACGTTTTAGGACTTGATAACTTAACTTTGAAAATAGTTTAGAGTAACTTTACATTTTGAGAATCCACATTGATTGGGACTTTGACATTTTAAATGAACTTTGTACTTGACTGATTCGAATTAATTTTGGACTTCGATAGTTTGGACTTCGATATTTTGGAATCAACTTACAGTTTGGACAGTCTGAATTTACTTAATCTTACATTTTGAATGAGTTGAACTTTCTTGGAATTACGTTCGAATTAACTCAGACTTTTGACATTTTAGACTCAACTTACAGTTGGATAGGTGGAATTACTTTGGACTTTCAACATTTTCGAAATTGGATTCACGTTTTGATAGATCGAGTTGGTTTTCAGTTTACATAATTTGAATCGACTTGAGATTGGATAATATCCATTAACTTGGACTTAATTGGTACAAGTTGACTTACATTGAGAACAATTTGAAATTGGAAACCACACCTTTTTCCTAACCTAGACTTTTAATTTTTGAATTTGAACCTTCAAGTGTTTTGAAAACGAAACCCAGATTTATACTTGGACATTTGAGCTATTTTAATAAGTTGATAATTTAAATTTGATACAAATTTAAACAAGGCTGTTGAGATTAGCCTTTGAGATCTGATTATAATTGTTCAACTTTGAGGTGTGATATTGTGCCAACAGTTTATATTTTAGAATTTGGTATAATCAATATATTTTAGATTGAGATAGGAATCTGAGGTTTATTAGGCTGTTACCAGTGGCATTTTTGAAAGCACATTATTGACTAATACTGAGTTAACTTAAGTGATTGATACTTCGTTTAAGCAGTAAATGGATGGTAAGACTTTTATGAAACCATTACGAGTTTTAATTTATTGAGTCTGGTTTTGATTATATACGAATAATTTAGTTGTAAATTTGGGATTTATTGAAGCTCTCGAGGTTCAACCTTGGGGTAAACACCTCTGAAAATACTAACTACAGAAGCTACTTTACTGGAACTAGTTACTAAAGGATAAAGATTTAATAGACGCATCATTGTTTTATTTAATAATTTGATAGTAGGTTTAAGAAATTAGACACAACGCATTGATCAGTTTAGTTTATTTTACCACTATACACAGTTGGAGTGACAGTTTATTTGGTTTCAAATTAGGCAATTTTACTTGGGGTAGTGCAGATATTTGAGGCCGTCTTCTGTGCACTACAACAACGGGAGAGATCATAAGATAAATTTGTACTCTCAGATTAATGTCTTTAGCTACGCCAGTTATCTCTTCCATTATCTGTGGTACTTTGGCGATAGAAAAATTTGGTATTGGAGAAAATACTGTTGTAGTTTTCCCATTCTCATGAGTTAATAGACGACGTTGCCAAGCCATGGGAACGAGAGACCAAATCAAAAAAACTGACATCGGAGGTCATTTCACTTTGAACACGACTAACACATCCAGAAATGTGCCTTCCATTATTAAAGTCGGCTCTTACTCTAAAATTGAATTGTTTCCATGAATTTTTTCCGATTCCTGAAAAGTGCAGCAGTTGATGCTCCGACGACCATAAGTAGTGGCATTTTACCTTATTTTCAAAATTACACAATCGTTACAATAAAAGAAAAATGTGTACTGAAGTGTAAGTTTGGAATATGTGATCGCTTGTCAATCTTTGCTATAAAAAAAAAAAAAGGGAAAAAAAAAAAACAAAGATCAGAGAGAGAATTGGTATGGCAATAGCATCATCATATCTAACTAACTAACAAAGTAGCAGTTGATGCACCAACATTAAGAAATAGTCAGGCACAATTAATGTGCTGAATTATATTCAGTGTCACAAGAACAAGCTAACTAGTAGTCTTACTTAAAATTACGGTATCCCAACCCCAAAATTTATCAGATAGCAGAAGATATTCAAAGGTGAACGGAAATAAAGGAAAGTAAAAGAGCAAAGAATAGCTGATAGAGGGGCAAAGGTCCAAAATCTGGAATACGATCATGGGTCAGGGTAAACATATAAATATATTAATTTTTTATAAGTATAAAATATTAAATATAAAAACTGAACAAAATTTAAATTCTTATTATACATGTTCCTTAGAGTTCGAAGATGTACTCGGAGTTTTCATGAATCACACTGAGATCAACTCCAATAATTGGAATCAAGTTGAATCTCATTCATGTTCTGCGGTAATTTCATCGCTTCGAGTATGCATATACTCTCCCTCTATATATATATATATATATATATATATATATATATATATATATAATAAGCAAATTATATATATATATATATAATATATATATATATTATATAATATATATATATTTATACTAATTATATATATATTAAGAGCTGTACTGAAAACAAATTTGCAAGAATAACCGAATATTCGGTATGTTATATATTCAGCCAAATATGATATAAGGGTGTGGCAAACATCAAGAGTCAAGATTATGTAATCATAATATACTATAATATATATATATAATATATATATATTATATATATATATATAATATATATTATTATAGATATATAATATATATATATATATATATATATATTATATATATTATATATATATATATCGTAAAAAGGGGAAATTCAGTCCAGTGGCACAAAATAGTCTTTACATGTATAAAATATCTTTAAAGATGTAAAATTAATTTTGGTCGAATGTCTTAGGTATTAATTTTTTATGAACCTTTAATTTAAGTCCATTAATTTTGTGATTTTTTTTTTTTTTCCTGAGCACTATAAAATTTGGGTAAATTTAGGCTTATTGCTAAGAATCATACAGGTCAGAAATAATTGTACTACATTATTGGTAACAAGATAATAGTACTTAAAAATAGTTCAAAACCTTAATGCATCGTTGGAGTCAATTCAGGCAAGAGCAAATATAATGATGTTTTTAATTATAAAATGGTAACATGGGGCAATTCGTCCAGGTTTGAAAATTTGCGTGGGGCAATTCGGTCCACATTGAAATCTTCATTAAATTAAATTTTTTAATACTCTTTTACAAAAAGATGTCCGAAATATAATGTTTAAAATAATTTTTACACTTTTACAGCAAGATAGTTAGGTAAAGTTTTTCACATAGCCCTAATTAATTTGTACAATTTTTTTCAGCAAGATGGTTCACACTTACGCAAGAAGAACCCTATATATATTGTGGTAGGTTTTCACTCCCACCACAATAGGAAAATTGCTGTACTCACCAACCTTCAAGCTTGGTAGAGGTCTGCTTTCTTCCAGAAGAGCACAACACTGGGAATCGATGTTGCTCCTCGAAGTCCGTGCAATCTTCTTTGTTCTTGTGCTGTGGGATACAAAAAAAATATAATTGAAAGGCGCAGTGGAATTTTGTTGTTGTCGTTGCTCCGCTAAGTAAACTCTGCTCTTCTTTACCTTGTTATATTGTTGTTGGTAATATCTTTTATGCTCTTTTCTCTGATTATAATATTCCTGAATGGTTTGTCTTCTCTCTTTCCTTCGCTTATATTTCTGCTTGTTAGTCAGCCTATCTTTAATTGATTAGTTGCATAGTTGTTTTCGGTTCCTTAATAACTTTCTTGCCTTATTTTTACCTTCCTCTTCTTTCCTTTATTTCTGTGAAAATATTATGTTTGAATTATTTTTATTCCCTATGGAAACTTTCTATTCTCAATATGATTAACTAGCAAACGGAGATATTGGAGTACTCACCAGTGTGCACTACCTTTGATTTTGGACCGAATTGCCCAGTCTTACGGTATATAAATATTAGTATATATATATAAATATATATAAATATATTAATATATATATATAATATATGTAATATATATAATATATATAATATATATATATATACTATATTATATATATATATATATAAATATAATATATATATACCGTATATATATAATATATATATATATATATAATATATATATATATATATATATATTATATATAATATATATATATATTATATTATATTATATATATATATTCAAGAGGTAACTCCTACACTCGTGCTATTCGTGCTTAGCACGAAGTTATTATTATATGAAACGAACGATCTTCTTTAAATTTTGTAAAGCTATGCATAATAATTCTTCAATTTTTTTGTGAAAATAGGGTCATCTGAAAGAAATACATCACATAGCTAATACAAAATGAAGAGATTATGTTAAATGTTAAACATAGTGTAAGAATCATAGCCATTTGAATAATGCTAGTTTTTTAATCATTAACAATGGTAACTGCTCAGCCTCTCGCAAAAATGCGTGAAAGAAAATTTGAAAAGCTGTGTACTGATTCGTGATTTAATTTCTTAACAAGTTTGTTGTTTTCTTTCCTGTCTTAGTAATCCTAATAAAGCATCTTTTTATTTTAAGAAAATTTATTTAAAATAACTTATAAATTAAATATGCACATTTCAAATAAAACATCGTTTAATCTCTGTGGACATTCTAATAATTAACTGTGTGAACTTGCTCATTAAACTCCTGACGAACCAGATGAGCACAGTTAGGATAGTTATAAAAAGTGTAAATCCTATGCAAAGAGACAAACAGTGTCTATAGGATTTAAATGACCCATTCAGTTAATATGACACAACAGTATTATCTTTTTTTGTAATTATCCTTTTCAGTCAAAGGCATAAAGGAATAAGGACAAAATTGAAAGATTTAAAATAAAATTGGTCAAGACTTTTAAATAGGGAATTTTTTTGAAAATTTGTGTTTTATTTTCACTCCTGAAAACGTGATGAGAGAGAGAGAGAGAGAAGAGAGAGAGAGAGAGAGAGAGAGAGAGAGAGAGAGAGAGAGAGAGAGAGGAGAGAAGAGAGAGAGAATAATAAGAGAGAGGGAGAGAGAGAGGAGAGAGAGAGGGAGATAGAGAGAGAGAAGAGAGAGAGATGAGAAGGGAGAGAGAGAGAGAGAGAGAGAAGAGAGAGAGAGAGAGACGAGAGAGAAGGAAAGAGAAGAGAGAGAAGAGAGAGAGAGAGAGAGAGAGAGAGAGAGAGAGAGAGAGAGACGAGAGAGAGAGAGGAGGAGAGAGAGAGAGAGAGAGAGAGAGAGAAGAGAGAGAGAGAGGAGCAGAGAGAGAGAGAGAGAGATGAGAGATGAGAGAGATGCGGGTTTTTATACTTAATGCTGAAATACTGTGTATTAAGGCTGTTTTCGTTTTTGCATTGTGCTTACGAACACAATAAAGAAAGCTTCAGTTTGCGTTCGTTTTGTAAAACTTAGCGAAAATCGTGAAAAATTGATCAAACCAAACGTAAGGGAATTGTATCTTAATTCTGTATAGGTTGCTATTTCATGTGCTTGCCGGAACTTAAGCAAGTTCTTACGAAAAAATATAAAAAAACAAAGATTGGCAGCGGCTTGTAGGCCGTTTGGTTTGATGAATAAATTCAATAAAATTAGCTTTAAATCTAATTTCTTCCCAAATCGATAAACTCTCCATCACAAATAGTTGATCAGTTATTTGTAATATGAACCATTTGTTATTTTTTTATTTCTATTTATTTCAAAATCACAAGAGCCGATTTCAATTCTTTGTAAACAAAAGTGAATTTTATGAAAAATCGCGCTCGTCTATGGACGATATTCGTGCAAAAACTGGGTAAGCATTTCTTATCGAGCGTAAGCTCAAATGACAAAAACGATAAGGGTCTAAACAATAGCTGCCGCGTTACAAACTCCAGCAAAAATCTAACTTTTTTTGCTCAAGCGATATCATTTTCTGATTTTTAAACTTTGTAGACCCGTAGAACTTTATATAGTATATTCCTATTTTACTTAATAAATTTACTGATCCACTTATCCAAAATTTGGCTTACAGAACTAAGTTAAGAGCTCACAATATGGATATGACAAGAGAGACTCCACTTGTTAATCTGACAAGTTTTCAGTAGAATATGTAAGGTGTAGCGGAAATTGAAAAGTTCCGGTTCCGAACGGAACTTTTCCAAGGTTCCAGTAGGTTCTGGTTCCAGTACATCCCTAGTTCAGATGGACAATCTTAGGGGCGTGTTAGGTGTGAAAAGAATTGATAAAATGCGGAATGAACATATTAGAGAGTTATGTGGTATGAAGAAAGGGGTAAATGAGAGAATAAATGAAAGTACGTTGAGATGGTTTGATTATGTGGAAAGGATGAATGACAGTCGGTTGGTTAAGCGGATGTATAGTGGTGAGTGTGTTTGGAATCAACCAGCTGGGAGACCGAAGAAAAAGTGGAATGAGTCAGTAAAGGAATGTCTGGAGGAGAGAAATGTTAGTTTGGCAGAGGCGAGAATAAAGGGTGCATAATAAGCAGTGAATGGCAAGGGTTTTTGCTGAGGAAGTAGGTTGTGGCCCACTGGAATACAGGGGATATACCTAACACTTGACCGATATGCCCATATGTGGAGATCCGTCGCGGTCCGTGATAGCTCTAGGGTCGGATTCTTCCACTTGCCGTGAGTTTTCTCACTAACAGGTATTAAGAGGGGGTGTAAGCTGGGCTTTCTTTTCGTACTTGTGTCATATTCAATTCTACTACTTCTCTTTTCTGATGCATGTCACCACCACCTACTCCCAGTCTTGGGAAACAAAAAGGATATATGATTATATAATATATATATTAGTATATTATTACTTATATATATATATATAATATATTTTACCTTATATTATATATATAATATATATATATATTAATATATATTATATATATATTATATATATATATCTATATTATATATTAATATATATTATAATATATGTATATATATCCAGTATATTTATAAAAATTATAATAGATTTATTGTAACTAATAATGTTCTTCACACCAAGTTATGATTATCTGATTTATGTAAACTACTACAATGTGTTGTATTCTATTAAGACTTCAACATGAGCAGTTTTGTTTTATCATATATATAATATATATATATATATATATTCTAGTATAATATATACTATATATATAATATATATATATTATATATATATATAATATATATATATATATATATAATTATATATAGCTTATTTACGTGACGTTAATCTTTGTTACTACAGAAAGATTGTAGATTTTACTGCATATCGATTATATTTCGATAAAGGTTATATAAAACACATTTTTATTTTAATGTGAATTACAATGAAATATTGTTAATTTAAACCGAAAATAAACAAGACATCAAAAAATGACCGATAAAGTAGCTTCATTTTTTTTTACCAAAAAAAAAATTAACTATAAATTTAATATTAGAACGCGTAAATTATTAGTATTTAAGCTGAAATGAATGTAAGTGACATATTACAACTGTTGTTCCCGTGACTGGTCACTTATGAGTTCTTTTTCAATAATTTCCAATAATTTGACGAATAAGAAATGTACACATGCAATATTGATGTGACCTTAAAGAAAAAAAAGCGACAAAGTGTCTTTTTGTTGTCATACAGAAGAACACATAAGAAATAAGAAATATAGGGACAGTAAGAACCCAACATGTGGGCCTATCGAGACTGTCCAGTCAACCCACTAACCAAACAATGCTCTCATCATCCACAAAGCACCCTAGGGCTTGTCAAATTCCTGTAATACAAAATCCTACCAATTTGGCTTATTCCAATATTAAGAAAAAAAAATGACATGTATGATACCCAAACCTCCACATGCCTTCATAACCAAGTTATGCGTCCACATCGCAGTAGCTATAACATTAATAACTTCTATAACTAAAAACCTTGACAACTTGGCATTGTCTTAAATATACTATATGATACTCAAGCCAACCATACCTATCCACACCTTTCTTAAATGTTGCAATTGAGTCAATCAACAACAACCTCCTGTGGCTAACTATTCCAAAATTTAACAACCCTATTGCTAAATGTATGTATGCTTTCTTATATCAGATGGCAATCTTTTTCTTTCTTAATTTTCTTGGTTATGTCCCCTGGTCTCCCATCCGTTCTCTACTATAAAGAATTTATTGGGTCACAGTATTAATTCAATAGATGTAAAAAATTTTGTTAGACTTTGTATCAAGTCCCTTGAGAAAGCCTTTCTAGAGAAAACATTCCTAACTCTTCAGCCTCTCCTCATATGAGAATATTCTCAAACCCAGAATCATCCTTGTTGCTCTATGTTACACTCTCTCTACTCATATCTAAGTCTTTCTTTAAATAAGGGGCCCAACTTGTGCACAATACTCTATTATGGGCCTAACATAGCTATTATATAGTTTACTTATTACTTTCTTGCTCTTGTAACATTGCCATTTATTATGCCAGCATGCATATACGCTTTATTCCCTTGCGTCCAAACTAATGTTTAGCTACTTTCAATACCTTGCTTATATCACACCTAAATCTTTTTCTCGGTCCACAGACTAGCCAATCCCCATTCATATGGTAGTTAAAACTTTTATTTGATAAACCTAGGTGAAAACCTTACACTTTTTACTATTAAATTCATTTGCCACTTATCTGCCCCCCAAATCATTTTGAATCTTTATACATCCCTCACTATTCCTAACTGAGGTGGCCACTTTGGTATAATCAGCAAACTTAAACCTTGCATTTAAATCCCTGGTCTAAATCATTATATATATGAGAAACAACAGTGGCCCAGCACTGAACCCTGTGGACACCACTTTTCACTATTTCCCTGATGACTTATTGCATGTTGTGTACAACAGTTTTCTATTCCACTACCACTCTTTAATCCAACTATGTACGATCCACTATACCACATTGCAATATCTTCTTCTTCAGCCTTATGTGGGGAACCTTATCAAAGCTTTGCTAAGCTCTAAATATATAATTCAACTGGATCTCCCTCGGTCAACTGCAGTCAGTAATGAATTCATAAATTCTTACAGGTTTTTGGTCTGACAGACCTCATCCCTTTCTGAAACCGTGCTGGGACTTGGGAGTCATACAATATTATCTCTCCTAAATATTTTCTATATGACCCTTCAGTAACTTTTCAGAACCTTTACAACCAAAGATGTTAGGCTAACTGCCTATAATACACAAAATCTTCCTTACTACCTTTCTTTATAAATAGGCACAGACATATGCCGTTTTTTCGTCACTCTGGTACCTCACACCAAATGTTATAGATTGCTTAAAAATTCAAATACAGTGCCTTTGCAATGCTGGTACTAACCCCTTTCAAATTCTATCCAATGTATAACATCAGGGCCCTCGCCAGCTTTACTTGATCAATATGGTCTAGTAAACCTTTATATCTATTACGTCAAATTCAAATTCCCTGTACAGTCTAGTTTGTTACATGCATACAAGAACTACTAGTCTCCAACTATTATCTAATCTTTCCCCATAAACACTGAAGCAAAATAAGCATTGAAAGTGTTCCAACTCCTTATCTGAGCTTACTAAAATTTTCATCATTTTTTTAATTGGACCTTATTCGTCCTATTCTACTTCTTAAATTTAATAAAGAGGTTTCTAAAAAACTCTTCAGGTCTTATTACTATTCCTTGAAATAATTTCTGCCTCTCTCTTTGCCTCTCTTATTGACTGGATATAGTTCGTCTATTTTTCCTATACTTTTCTAAATCATCTTTCCTATTACTACCCTTGAATTTTTAAAAACATCTATGCTTTCATTGGATTTTTCTCTCTCTCTCTATGTCTATGTCACAGGTTTTTCTTCGCCACCCTAATGGGCTTTATTTTTAAAACATACTGCGAATGAATATTCATTAAAACTTGCTTAAACATGTTCCCACTGATAAATACAGTTTTAGTCTTTAAACCTCTTTACCCAGCTCAGTTATACTAACATCGTTTGTAATTTGGTTAAAAATCGCCATTTCGGACAATCTAGGATTGTTCCTTATTAGTCTTGCAATTTGGCCCAGATAATCCCAGTCATATTAAATCTAATTATATTATCGTAAGTCTAAATTCTCCTCAACTCTAACTTAATCCACCATACTTTCATCGTAGTTAATATTAAGTCTAATACTGCATCATGTCTTGTGGGTTTCACTGGACCATCTGGCTCAAAAAAGTTATCTAGTATTACAATTTATAATTACTGAACTACTATGGTCCGTACTAGACAAGGGAATCATATTGAATGCCAGGAAAATTAGAATCACCCATTATGACTACTACCTTTTCCTTTACTGTGCATGCTATCCTCACTTTAAAATTTTTCTTTCACAATTTCGCATCTACATTTTGACTCTGCAGGAAGGTCTATAAAATCCCCTATTCTATATGATTTACTGAACATAAGGTATCTACCCAAACCGATTCAATATCATGATTAGTTTTAAAGTCGTCATTAATACAGATTGAATTATTGCTTTTAACATATAAAGCGCAACACCCCCACCTTTCTTTCCTCTACATGGTATAAATAAAGTGAATACCGTCTATTTCATATTCCTGAAGGAATCTCCATAAATTCTTCATTAACCCATGCCCCATTTATCAAATAATGTCAAGATTCTCCACATTATGGTATAACTAAATCAGCTCTATCTTTTTTTATTTCTAACTTATGAGCATTTCTGTAGAAGCATTTGATAATTTTCGAAATGCTGTTATTTTTTATTGCTATCATCATTTTGAACCTGTAACAACACTAGTTTATTTATATCACCACTATTAAAGTTACCATTGCTATTATTTGTATCCTGATTTAGCCCATTACCCCCAACTTTACCTAGTTTTTTGCTAAAACAAGTCTCCAAACTGGTACTGAAAAGCCCAACACCTTTACGACTCAAGTGACCTCCATCTGCTGCAAAAAGATCTTTATCCAGAAATTCTTTCCACAAAAATCCAAAAACCTAATATTTTCCTAAAAAACAAATTCCTAACCCTTTCATTTACCCTCTAACTCTACCCCCATTCCTGACCTGCCACCTAACCTAGTAAAATCCAGAAATCATGCACCTTCTCCACTAGCTTTAATCTTCTGAATCAATCTCCTATATATTGCTATTAATTCTTTGACCTTCTATGTCCTATTTCATTTTACCCACATGCACAATCACATTTGAGACAAACTTTTGTAGAATCAATCTCTCTATCTATCCTATCCGACGATATCACTCACTCTGGCACCTGGATAACATACTCTCAATAGTTTCTTTTTATTCTTACGAAAGTTCCTATCTAGGTATAGTATCATAGAAGTCTCTAATTAGTAATGTATCAGTCCTTTTTAGAAAACTCAACATTACAATTGGCACTCTTCTGATCCCTCTCCATCTGGAAGAGTCGAACCTGTTACTGCAGGTCCAGATTATTATGTTCTAATTTTTTCACACTCTATATTCATCTCGCAGACCTATTTTCAACTACTTTAATCCTTTTCCCCCCTCATCTTCCTGCTTAGGTGAATCATTATTCCTGTCTACCCTATATCCGCCCCTCCTCGCTCAACATCCTAACTAACTTTTTTCTGACACTTCCCTTTTTGTTCAATCTCATATACAACTTCTTTTCATTCATTATATTCACTCAGGTCTGCAATCTCCTTCCTTAGCAAGCATTCTATGCATCGCCAAACACAAACGGGAGCTATTCACATATCAGCCTCTCACATTCGCCACAGTTATCACACGAGCATGACTATACTTTAAATTATTATTAAACTGCTTACTACCATTTCTACCTACCAATTTACCACTAACAACTAAAAAGAATATGACTAATTCTTTAAAACAAGTAAAAATTTGAACAATGCTATATCTAGCTTAGCCTAGGTCAAGGGATATATAAAAATTATTATTTTTTTTTTTTTTTTTTTTTTTTAGGTAGGCCTAACAGTAGTCTAACTTGTACCAATTTTTTACCAACTACAGTTTTACTAAATATCACTAAGGCCTAGAAAGAAAATTATCTTAAAACAAGCTTGAATATAGTATAGCCCAGGCCCTAAGGCAGTCTAAATAACAAATTAATAAAATACTGCTTAACTTAGGCTATGGCTCTGGTAAACTAATCAATTTAACATTATCCACAAAATTAAATAACACCATTGGTTAAAGACTGTAGTTTAAATGCAAAAAATTATTTAATAAATTTCAAATAAAACCTGCAAACACACCAGTAATACCAGGAAATCTCTTACTACTCTAGCCTAGGGTTAACCTATCAAACACTGACTGAGTTCATTACTTCAAACTAAATTAAATTAATAACAGAAATTATCACAAATAATAAGTACACAAAATTTCTAGAAACCACGGCGAATAAAAAATGTAACGCATGCGATATTGAATGTGACATTAAGAAAAAAGGCGAATTTTTTTTTTCGTTGTAAAACATGTACACGTGAATTTTCAGTTTCTCCCAAAGGATATTGGTTTTCTCAGTCTAGATTAACGTATCAAAATTCAATTATGATAATGTATTGTTTCGTAAAGGAACATTCCAAGAATCAAGTACAAAAGAATTTAAACGTTTCGAAAAAAACAGTTATCAATTGGTTCAATTTTTGTAGAGAAGTATGTATATTAGAATATATTGAAAATTCGCAACAAATTGGTGGAATTGGGAAAATTGTTGAAGTGGATGAAACTGCCTTCGGAAAGGCAAGTCAGCTAATGAGCAATGGGTGTTTGGAGGTGTGGAAAGGAATTCAAACAATATTTTTCTTGTACCTGTTGAAAAACGAGAAAGTAAAACACTATTACAACTGATAAAAAAACATATTAAACCAGGAACAACAATAATTTCGGACGCCTGGAAGGGATACAAAGATTTAAATAGAAATAATTTCGACCATTTGATAGTAAACCACTCTCTTACCTTCAAAGACAAAATAACTGGAGCACATACTAATACCGTAGAAGAAACTTGTGCAAAGGTAATTAAAAATAATCTTTCCTTTTATTTACGTACTTAATGGAAACTTAACCTAACCTAACCTAACCCCTAACCTAACCTAACCTAACCTAATCTTAAGAAAATAACAATGTAAGATAAATAAACATTACCCAAATAAATCCAATGAACATTTAATTTTAATATAATATTTTCTCTTAATAGGTCAAGTTTTCAATATCATTAAGAGGACGTTCAAAAAAGCATCTACTGGGATATTTGGCTAATAGGTTTAATTTTCAAATATAATTTAAAAAAAAGAAAAAAAGATTATAAAATTATTTGGAATGTTCCTAAGTATTAATTGTTATTATGATATACGTATATATATATATTATTATATATAATAATTAGTATAATATATATATATATTCTATATATATATCAATAATATATATATATATATATGATATATATGAAAAATTACTTTTGGATGAATGCCCTTAGTGCGTACATTTGTTTACCCAAGCCGACTGGGTGGCTTCAGCTGCATGGCTGGGGGGCAGTCATGCGGGTGAAGCCAGTCAGTTGGGCTAAACAAACATAGACAAGAACTTGCAGCTTTAGTCCATATATATATACTATATATATATTATATATAATTTAGTATATATATATATACTATATATATATAATATATACTAATAAATCTGTGGTCTACCTGACCACACACTTTATCATAGCCTAGACATAAAAGCCGTACAGTAGGACCTAACCTAGTTGGATCATCGTTGCCCAAAACTGAGACCTAACCTAGATTGATTTTGGTTGCCCAAGAAGTAAACCTAACCTAGATAGTTTGTTTTTTAAAAAAAAATTATTATATATATACAGTGGAACCCCACCATTCGTCCGCCTCTCTATTGGTACAACTCGTTATTCGTCCAACTTGTTAAATAAAAATTCAACTCGCCATTCGTACGCTTGCTCGCGATTCGCGCACCTTGTACTGGCCGCGTCCACGCGGTCGCTTCAGCTCAGTCTCGTGCTAGCTTCCATACGCTACGCATCATCTATGCAAGCTTCTTGAAACTTTGTGCTATTTAATTATTTTTTTTTTTTATTAAAAATAGTGCAGCCATGGGTTCAAAAAAGTTTAGTGATTCAACCAAGCCTAAAAGGAAAGCAGTGAGAACGACAATTGAATTGAAAATAGAACTCATTGCGAAGTTTGAAAGTAGAACTCGTGTCTCTGACCTGGCAACTCAGTATGGCATGGCGAAATCAACCATATCGTCTATACTGAAAAATAAAGACATAATAAAAAAAGCTAATGTGGCAAAAGGAGTGACTGTTCTTGCTGTGAACTGGTCACCTATAATCGAACAAGTGGAAAATCTTTTGTTAGTTTGGATGAATGAAAAACAACTTGCTGGTGATAGCATTTCTGAAACAATGATTTGTGAAAAAGCAAAGCAGTTACATGATGACCTTAAGCGAGACAACCCTGGAACCAGTGCGCAAAGTGATGAATTTAAAGCAAGTAGGGGGTGGTTTGATCGATTTAAGAAGCGAAGTGGCATTCACAGTGTTGTTAGGCATGGGGAGGCTGCCAGTGCAAACAAAGATGCTGCTGTAAAGTTTGTTGGGGAATTTAAAAACTTTGTAGAGAGTGAGGGATTTACTCCTCACCAAGTTTTTAATTGTGATGAAACTGGCCTCTTCTGGAAGAAGATGCCTAGGACCTACATCACAAAAGAGGAGAAATCATTGTCTGGACATAAGCCTATGAAAGATAGGTTCAACGACAATGTTATTGTTTGCTAATTCTAGAAAAAATCTCAAAAGCAGAAATTTGCTTGTTTACCACTCAGAAAACCTAAGAGTGTTCTAGTGCAAAAAGATAGAAAAAAGAAAAAAACATCAGAAAGAGAGAAAACACCTGAAGGGATGTTACCTGATGTTTTTATGGAAGGTGACTCCCCTTCCAAACAGCAACCTCAACATCCCTCTTCCTCCTCTTTTATTTTATGCTTAAAATATTATTACAAAGGTTAAATAAGGAAATAATCATCTGTGGTTCTGGAACGGATTAATCCAATTTACATTATATCTTATGTGAAAAAATGATTCGCCATTTGTACAAATCAGCATTCAAACTGCCTCCTGGAATGGATTGTGTATGAATAGCGAGGTTTTCAAAATATATCATATATTATATAATATATATATATATATATATATTAATATATATTATATATATATATATATATATATCATATATATTATATATATATAATATATATATATAATATATATATATATATATATCTATATACCGTAAAATGGGGGAAATCGGTCCAAAAATCGCCATTTTTTTTTTTTTTAATGCATCATGAAAAATCGAAATTTTAAGTTACATCTATACTTAATAGTTTTTTCTCACATTTAAGAGTTTTTCCTTTAAATGTTTTTAAGAAATAATGACAATTTTACGTTTTCGAAAATGAATATTTTTAAAAAAATTTGAAAAATTCCATTTTCAAAAAAATTTTGAATCAGGAAAAACCGGTCAGTGGCGTCGGGGAAAGCCGGTCATTAAATATTCATTTCTTTTGTGCTTGTCCAAATACATATATATATAAATTAAATGTTAATCAGAGTCTAATAATATTATAGAATTAATTTGGATTGAAACACACAAGTCTAAGTTATATTTTTATTAAATTTTGCAATAATTTGATTTTTACAAAATTTTCGAATTTTTTTCATTTTTTTAAATGCTACAATAAGCATTTGAAAAAAATTGAATTATGACAATAATTTTTATTATTTCTAATAATAATAATAATATTTCAACTTTTTAACAAATTGCCACTTTATATTACGAGTAGGGCTACGTATGCACATTTCACGTAAACTTTTTGACCTGAAAAATTTTTCACACCTAATAATTATAATTTAAATTTTGACATAAATCTTTAATAATTTTTTAATAATAATAATAATAATATTTGCACTTTTTAACAAAATAGGCCTTTTTTTTTTTTTTTTTATTCGAGTATACGCACATTTCATGTGAACTTTTTTTTTTTTTCTTACATTCAGATTGGAAGAAAGATAGGTACAGAAAACATTAAACAAATGTCTAATAGTCTACCATACATAAAATTAGAAACAAAATATTATTAAAACTAAAAAATAAAATGGACCTTTTTACAAGTTTATACTGACCGCTTTCCCTCGACGCCCGACCGGTTTTCCTCCGAAATTGAAAAAACTTAATAACTTTAAAAATAAACACTTAAATATTTTAAAATTTTTTTTTTACATGGAAAATGTTAAAAAATAGACTTCCAATATGCAAATCTAAGTCAAAAATTCCCTGAATATCTTAATTCTATGAGATTCACGAGGTCATATTTTTTTCCAACTTTGGGAAATTTTTTTGACTAGTAGGTGTAAGTTATTTACTTAAATTTTTATATATGTTATAAATATATATATTATATATAATATATATATATATATATATATATATATATATATATATATATATAATATATATATATATATATGGTTTTATATATGGTTTTTTATGGTTTATATATGGTTTTGCTACTTAAAAAATCTTTCTCATAATTGAACAATTGTTTTAATCTAAAAAAAATATACAATATTATAAGTGAACGGGTTTCCCCACCCGTGATCGATTTATCTCCCCATTTACGTTTTATATATGATATATATAAATATATTATATAATAATATATATATATATTATAATATACTTATATATCATATATATTATTATACTATAGTATAACCGGTAAAAAAAACCCGGGGAGGGGGGCAATTCCGGTCAAAATCAAGGGGTACTCAACCAATGGCTAAGCGCTTATTTTTTTTTATTTTTATTTTAGAAATTTTTTTTTATATTTAATGTTATCCTTTAGGAGTAAAATTGTATATTTGTATTTGTATCAATGTGCTGCATTAATGTTAGAAGCCGATAAGTAACATGGACCGAATTCCCCACGCATTTTGGGGGCCGGGGCATGTCGGCTCCACTTCAATTTTCCACATCCCTAAGAAGTCCTCATTAAAAGTTTTTAATTTAATAAATTATGATAAGTCAGTTTTCATTTTTAAACATAATGGTATAACAATATTATTTAGAAATTGGGTTCGAAAACGTAATAAAATGTTCCGAGGTTTGCGTTCATTTTGTCAAACTGCAAAATCTTTTAAAAAAAAGGCCTCGCCTAACGTAAGGATTTCATTAATTCTGTAAGGCTTCTATTCATTTTTTATTCTGTCGTTATACAGAATTAACCCTTTTGGCTGCGCAAAGCTGAGTCAGCGTTGTACGCGCATCGGACCGGTAGAAATACGCTCACACCATTTATTAATCTTCGCTGTGTCAGTGCTGGGTCAGCGTTTTGTATTTATTTTGCTTATATATATGATATATATAATATATATATATATATATATATGTATATTATTATATATATATATTATTATATAATATTATATATATATATTATATATAATAATATATTATATAAATCCGTATAATAATTCTGTAAAAAATAATTCCGCTTCGATGAATTTACACAAATGTTTTCCTATTCCCTTAATTTATATATATATAATTATATTATTAATATATATTAATATTATATATATATATATATATATATATATATATAATATATATATATATATATATATTATATTAATATTTATATATATATAATTATATATATATATATTGATATATATATATATATATATATATATATATATATATATATACGGTATATATATTATATATATATATATATATATATATATATATATATATATATATATATAATATATATATACTATATTATTATATATAAAGAATATATATATGATGAAAATCCTTTCTGGAAGAGGAAGCAAGAAGTACGAAATTGAAAGTGAAAAATGAAAGAAATTTGTTTAAACATGGGTTGGGTGAATGGGGATGGGGTAAGCGGGAAGGAAAGAAACAAAGAAATTGATTGAGGGGCTCCCAAGTATAGAAGAAAGTCATTGAATGGGGGATAAGGGGGATACAATGATAAAAATCCACCCAGCATCTAAATAATAACAAATTTTCAATAAAACCGAGCTTTGAAACATCTCATGCTGATCGGCGCTTGGTTCATACTAACTACATTCGAAGGCGGGGCCAGGATTTATATGCTCAAACAGGTCTTAAAATTGCCAAAGGTCGCAAAAGATAAATGTAGTATAACGTAAAATTAGAAAGAAAACCAAAGAGTTCATGGCTGAACTTCGTATAGAACGAATACGATTTATGACGACACATAGTCGGCATCAGTCCTTTAAGCACAATGACGCGTGCCAGACAACGTTGACGTCCTCAGCAGCCGAAAGGGTTAAGGAAATTTTTACGTTTGGTGAGCGTTTTTTTACGATTTTTGCGATGTTTGACAAAATGAACGCAAACGCAGTTTGACAAAAATGAACGCAAGCCCAAGCGTTTTTCAGTTTTCAGTTTTAAACATAATGGTATTACAATATTTAAGAAATTGGGTTTCAAAACTAATAAAATGTTCGAGTTCGTTTTTTTTGTCCAATGCAAAATCGTAAAAAAATGCTTCACCAAACGTAAGGAATTTCCTTAATTCTTTTGTATTCTATATTACACAGAATTAAGGAAATTCTTTACATAAGAAGAACATAAAAAATATAGGGACAGTAAGAGCCACATGGGCCTAATCGAGACTGTCCCAGTCAACCCACTACCAAACATGCTTCCTGCAATCACAAAGCACCCTAAGGGCTTGTAAATTTCTGTAACCAATCCACCAAATTTGGCTTAGACAAAAAAAATATAACAGTTACCCCAACCATCCCACATGCCTTCGTCACTAGTTATGGTACACATGGCAGTAAAGCTATATACAATTAACTAACTACTATAACTAAAAATCCACCAATTTGCTTCGTCTAAATAATACTATGTGATACCCAACCCATCCATATACCTATCCAACCCTTTCTTAAATGTGCAATCGAGTCACACTCAACAAACTCCTGTGGCAAATCATTCCAAAATTTAACAACCCTATTGCTGAATGTATATCTTTCTTATATCAAGATGGCATGCTTTCTTCTTAATTTCTTGTTATGCCCCCCTGGTCTCGCGTCCGTGCTCTACTATAAAGAATTTATGGTCTCGTATTATCAATAGATGTAAAAATTTTGTAGACTTGTATCTATGTCCCCTCTGAGAAATCGCCTTTCTAGCAGTAAAAATTCCTAACCTTCCTCAACCCTCCCGTAGCTCTTTCCTCAAACCCGATCAACTCTTTGTTGCTCTATGTTGCACTTTCTCTAGCATATCTAAGTCTTTCTTTAAGTAAGGGCCCAAACTTGTTGCACAATACTCTATTGATTGGCCTATACATTAGCTATTATATAGTTTCCTTATTACTTCCTTGCTCATTGTAAACAAGCATTTGAATTTATTATGCCCAGCCATCTTATAGCTTTATTTCTACTTCCAAAACACTGATTAGCTTACTTCAAATTTTCTGCTGAAAAATTCAGGTTTGAAAGTTTGCATCTAAACAGATTCAATCTAGTCCCCATTCATATTGTAGTCATATCTTTTATTTAATTTATCTAAAGGAAAAAACATACATTTTTTACTATTGAAATTCATTTGCCACTTATCTACCCACCCAAAAAATTTTTCAAGATCATGTTGATTCTTTATACATCCATTATTATTCCCTACTGAGGTAGCTAGCTACTTTGGCATCATCTGCAAACTTAGAAACCTTACATTTAAGTCCAAGGTCTAAATCATTTATAATATATTGGAACAATAGTTTACCCAGCACTGAAGCGTGTGAGGCATTACTCTTCACTATTTCCCATCATGACTTATTACCATTTTGTATTACACACTGTCTTCTATTCCAAAACGGAAGGGTCCAATTTTTGCTTCAGGCTGAGCCCAATTTTCACCCCCCAAAAAAATGAACATAAAATATTTAATTTTCAGGCAATTTTGATAGAGAAAAAAGGAAATCCCTTTTTCTGACCCCTAAAACGTGGTTTTCGAGTGTTTTTTGTGTCTGCAGTCAATGTTTTGGTATTTTCATTTTATTTCAAAACCAATGTTTCTGATATTTTTAGCTTCAACTCCTACAGTTTTTTTCGAAATGGCTTCAAACTTGAAATATGCACAGATGGGTCCATTACCTACAAAGTACAAAATACACGAAGTAGTTTTTTAATTTTTTGAAATCTGTGCTCAGCAATGTCAAAATTCAAAACCCACTTTTATTTTGGTTTTTAAAATGAAAAATTGGGATAATTTTTTTTCTGCTCATGCAATTTATATTTGAAAATTTGTTCCAAGAAATCCAAAATTACTGTATATAGAAAAAAATTATCTGTTAAAAATGTGCATTATGCTCTGAAAATTTCCTTCAGATCGCTTGAGCAGGAAAAAATTATTGCAATTTTTCATTTAAAAAAAAAATGGGTTTTAAATTTTGACATTGCAGAACACAAATTTCAAAAAATCCAAAAACTACTCCATGCGTTATGTAGGTAATGGACCCATCTATGCATATTTCAAGTTTGTAGTCATTTCGAAAAATATTGTAGGAATTGAAGCTAAAAATGTCAAAAACATAGGTTTTGAAAAATGAAAATACCAAAACAATGACTACAGACACAGAAAAACACTCGGATACGACCTTTTAGAGGCCAGATAAAGCTGCGGTTTCCTTTTTTCCCCATCAAAATTGCCTGAAAATTAAGAATTTTATGTCTATTTTTAAGGGGGTGTAAATTGGGATAAACTCGAAGCAAAATTTGGACCTTCCCCTTAATCCAACCATGTTCCACTCCACCTATATCACATTGTGTTCTTGCTGGATCTATATAACAGAATCTGGATCGAATCCTCTTTTTCTTATATTTGGACTACAGATTCTGCAATCTCCATTCCCAACCCTGAGAAAAACCCAAAGTTGGAGGACAGCCAAAGACCAATTTCTCTTTAATGTCATACATGTAAATTAATGGAGAAAATGGTTTCTGGCCGCCTTCTCCCTGTTCTGGAGAGTCGCAGCCTTTTTCATACTTCCAGTTTGGCTTCTACAAAAATCGTTCGACCGCGGATCCCTTGTTAAAACTGGATCATGACATCCGAGAAGCCTTCTAAAATGGTGGGATAATTCTTGGTATCTTTTTGACCTTGGGAAAGCTTATGACACATATCAGCTACACTCGCTCGGTTTCCGAGGACAACTATCTCTCTTTATTAAATGCCATATTTCACAGACCCTAACCGCACGGTTATTATTGAGTTAAGGTCTCAATAAAAACGCAGTCACTCACTGGGGGCTTCTATCCCTTTCTTATCCCAATTGGGGTTGTTTCTCTTCCCGTGATCTACTGATCTCTATGATCTTATGGTTCTTCGATTCAAGTCATATTTTTTTGTTATCGCTTTTTGTATAAACATAATCAGTTAGAAAATTAGTTTCTTTGAATAAAAGATATCATAGTAAAATGTAAAGGTTTTACTGACCCTAAAGCAGTCAATTAGTAAAGTAAATCGATCCACCCAACCCATCCTACCCATCCCGTGATCTATTGATATTATTGATCTATTGAATTCAAGCCCCATATTTTTGGCTATCTTTTGTATGCAACATAACACAAAAATTAGTTCTTTTTAATAATATATTATCGTAAAGTGTGGAAAAAACGTTTTTTATTTTAAAGCTTTATTCATGAGTGCAAGCTACCTAATCATTGACATATAAATTTCTTAACATCAAATATATTTATAAGTTCCAATTAAAAGAACCATAATTTAAAAACATATAATAATAATAATGTATACACCACATATATTAGTACTGATAGGTTGTACAGGAAAACATAAGGTCTTACTTATTGAAATAACATTATTATATTTTAAGAAAAGAATTTAACATAATGATTACTAAACATAAAATCTAAATTCAGAGTCAAGGTAATTAAACCACAACATTATTATATTATCTTCTTAACTACACGCTATCCAGTGTCCTTGTTCGTATCATTCCGAGGAAAGGGAAGTGTTTTGAAAGATAAGTCCAGAAAAATATTGTTTCCAGTTTCAACGAGATCCGGAGTTCACCCTAAACTACAGAATCTGTTTCAATTTTATGACACAATACATTATAATACATATAGGGGTATTCGACATATTTCTTATTTAATTCGTGTTCAGGTATGGCGAGCATAGGATGATATGTTGGTAAATTTATGATTCCCTTGCAAGTCCTGCTACAAAGTGTGTCCTTTGTCTCTGGTCCTTACGGTAGATGTGGTAATACCACTATATTATTTATTAAATATTTTAGAATACGCTAGGTACGACCACAAAACCTGTTAAAATAATATGGTGTTACAAGTGTTTTTACCAAGAAAAGTTTTATGATCTAAATAATCACCTGTAATTCAATTTCTGGGGTTTATATGATAGAAAAATCTCTTCAATGTTTACCGAGGACATATATATATTTATACCATTCTTGACGATTTTTGATGCATAAGTTTGTATTATGAGGATATAGCTTAACGTTCACTCATTTACTCTTACCATTTATATGTTAGATGTATTGGGTTGTTTTACCTTAAATTCAGAGTTAAATATCTTTTCCATATCTAGAATAAGTTCTAGTAATGAGAGTAATGTCGTCGTTAAATACACGTTATTTAATCTTGTTCGGTGTGCAAAGGGAAGGAGGATTATTGAGCAAAGTAAAATGTTTGTGGCTTCACAGTCAAGATTTTCTTCAATCAACGGAAAGAACTTTTAAAAGTATATAAAGAAATCACCTCTATACCTCACGGTTATTTAGTCTGTGAGCTTTATCCTAAGAACACGTACAGAGTGTTGCTGCGTACAAATATCTTACTTTAGGAAACTGAAACTGTATACATATTAGGGACTCCCAATGCGGTTCTATAGTCTCTGGCAAAGGTGAAGCCACAGAATAAATTTATGTGAATTTTAGAATTTGGCTTCCGCGCGCATATGAGAAAATAAGACGATTGAGACAATATCATCTTATAATAAGTTTGGTAAATATTTTCTGGCCACTCAAACGTTATATTATGTCACTAAATTTTGATTTTGGAGCTTAAAATATCGAAATAAAAAGAAACAAATCTTGATGGAAAATTTCGAATTGATGTTTCCTTTTCTCTCTATTTTTAACCTGGATTAAAAGAAGTAGAGAAGAGCTTAGCACTAACATATTTTTAATCTTAACACAAGAATAAGTAACATTCGTGACGTTATTTACACTAGCCAATAACATTGGTGATATTTATATTCAAGGTTTTTATTAAAGCTCGGTATTAATATTATGTGAATACCAATTTAAATTTAAGTACAAATTTAAATTTAATTATGTAATCTCAATTATTTACTAACGAATATAATCAATCCATAAAAATGATATTATTTTATACGAAGCAAAATGAAGACTCAATTTTAAAATATATCATGAATGAAGATAAGTGAAAATAAAATAAAAGACTCAATTAAAATACAACGTAATTTAAGTAAATTAAATAAAAAATAATCAACTATATAGTAGTAACTCATAATATTAAAAATATTTAATCCCGTTTTGTAATATAAATTTCAATAGAATAAAGATAAGTGTACATAAATTAAATGATCCAGTTAATAAAAGCACATTTCACAATAATGGCGGCAAAAATTCGAGCATTCCTCGAGCTAATATTGTGATTATTCTCCCTTTACTGGATAAAATGTATTAACATCCCTAGTTCTGAAGCTTATTTAAATGTTGATATTTGAGTCTCATGAAATCATTGATTTTGGAGTAGTGATATTTTTGATCAGTCATTGCAACTATTCTAAAGAGCCCAATAGTACCATATCTATTTTTTTATCTGGATTTGAGTACCTTTTTAATGGTGAGAGATACAGACTACAATATTAACAGACTTTGGACAGATATTTCTTGATAAATAATCCAGTAGACCAGGGTAGACCAAATATGTTTACAAGTGAATATTAACTTGACTCTAGAACATTAAAATGCTTTTTTTCTTGGGTGTTCCATTGTCTCAAACGAAAATGCTCAGTATATTTAAGCTTATGGAAAAACTTTTAAAATATATTTCATCACATCATCCAAATATTTATTTTATCGCTGTACCCTCTTGTGTACTTTTTGACATTACTGTACACTATTTTTGTGTGTAATTGTAAAATACTACTCTACGCCCTTGATAGTTCATTTTGTTTTTACTGCGCACCATCGTGTGTGCACTTAATTTAACGTTAAACATTTGTTCGTACAGTTATCACAGCTCATACTTTACTACACTATCGTTGTTTATTTGCTTTACGTCTGTGCACACTTGCGTTTACACCTACTTACTCATACTTTAGTTTTGTATCGCCGTGTACTTACTTTAAATGTGAGCAGTCCCTGTTTGAGCATTTGATCACTCATATTTTAAAACACTATTGCTGCGTACTTACTCTATGTGTGTCCATTCGCCCATGTAGACTTGCTTGTACTTTAGTGCACTATCGTTTGTGCACTTTACTTGTATACCTGCACAATACTTACGCGTACTTTTACATATTATCACATAGGTTTCACAATCTAACTACTTTTAACTATTTGTATATGTGTGGCTTACCTTATACCGGGAGGCATCGGACCGTAAACATTTTTGTATAGAGTAGTGGGAAGCGTTACGTAACTGTTATTGTTTTTTCTTGTCAATAACTCACTTAATTTGGGAAAATGGGTAGCTACGCATAATGTGACGAAAAATAGATATTTTCCCAGGAATCGTTTTTTCTTTTTAATAATTTTGACATGTCGCCTGGAAAAATAAAACGAAAAAAAAGTTTTAAATCTGGCGTCTTTCAGGGTTATGATCTAAAACACAATGATTATTACCTATATATTATTATTATTATATTATGGTAATTTATATTTTTTATACTTATATTATAATTATTTAATTTAATGTTTTATTTAATTTATACCTGTTTAGTAATATATATATTATATACCATATTATTTGTATGTATTATATGGGAATGTAGTACATAATTGAAATGACCATTGTTAGATTTAGTAATTTATAGATTCTTATATATGATGTTTTTAGGGACAAGTGTGTCAAGTTCAGTCTAAGATTTAGTCTTAATATTTTACGGAAAACGTAGATTCCACCTTAGAGGATTAAGTCTAGGTTTAGTCGTGTAACATCTCGATTCATAGGTTATTTGGGCATCGGTACTTAAGACCCTAGCTATTAAGTATTACATAACCACGATTTTAATATGTGTTTACTGGCCAGTCTCTAGATTTAAATGTCGAACAAACATAGTTTTAAAACTAGCCTAAGATCTACTAAAAAGAAAGACATTTCGTGAATCAAGGAGAAAAATTTAGTTATGTTACTCCCTCAAAAAAAACTAAATAATATAAAAAATAAACAATACATAAACTTAAAAAGTTTAATTAATACTTGTCCAGGATAAAATTGCGTCCTGGTAACTTTCGATTTTAAGACGAAAGCATTGAACTATCTTTTTGGTTGCAGTAATTGATATAGTACCTATATTTAATTTATTATATATTTTATATATATAATATATATAAATATTTTATATATATATATTTATATATTTAATATTTAATATATACTATTCTATATATTTATATTATACCTGTAAAAAAATCTATATATATTATATATTATATTATTATATATATATATATTATGGTTATAATGTCTAGATACGTGTGTCGCACTACACGAAAACGATACTATATCTTAATTCTTGGAAAATATTTAAATTCATTTTTTGGAAAAAAAATTTTTAAATCAGAAAAATTTTTGCAGTTAATAACAGATATTGATATATATTTTTTATCCTTCCATTTCACACTAAGCGTATACAAAAAATTATAGGCTATAATGGCAATTTTATTCCTTTTAAATTTGACTTTAATGTAACTAAAGTTTGTAAAGCATAATTTTGAATGTAGGGTACCATAACATAAATAGTTTCAGACGATGATATTTTATTGGCATTTTTATAAAGTAATAACATTATTTTAAAGTCAGTAAATTTTGTGAAATATGTAAGGAATATAATGTATGAATTATGTCAAGATAAGAAGGCAAATATCTTCTTCAGTTGTTCGTCAAGAGAAATTGTAATAATCAACACGATGTTTCGGCTGTGTAATTTAGGGCTACAATAACGCAAAATACATGTCCCATATTCAAAATGTAACTTTTTTTTTTATTTGTCATAAGTTATATATTGTCATATTAAACTGAAACAAAAAGCATGACTAATTTTTCCCGTCTTCCTCATTTGACCAAGAAAGCTTTTTCTCAGAGTAAGATTTATTCATTTTAGGAAACCATGTCATTGCAAATTTAACAGGAAGTTAGCA
>JABUQX010045935.1:70000-75000 GCA_015478945.1 Trachelipus rathkii | reverse complement strand
TTAGTATTATATATATATATATTATATATATTGTAGTAATGTAAGTAGTTGCCGGTTATCATTATCGTGCTCCGTTTATTGTCAGTACATGTGATAGTATATTAGTACATAATTTAGAAGTATCTATAGTACCATGTTTATTATTATATATGAATATATTGATTGTTTCTCTCCCTAATACTAATACTATTTATATATATTATAAATTAGTGAGTGCGATAGTATTATATATATAGTATAGGCTATAAAATTATTATATTAGGTAATCTTAGTTATTGGTACCCTAAATATATGGGATTAGTACTAGTATATATATGAGACCCGAGTTTAAGACTTTTTTTCCTCTTCTCATGTTACTCCGAGCTATATCAGCGACTAAATTCAATCCGTCGCTTGTTATGGGGTTACTGGCGCCTTTGCTCATTATCTGGGGGGGTCTCGGTCACACCGGCTTATTAGAGACAGGGTTCCGTATGTTCAATAGGCCAGATGAAGGCTAAATTGGCAACCTGGTTCTGTACTTTCCATGCCTCACTTGACTTCCGCCTTTCTATCTTTTGCGGCGCCGATGTAGGTTGCTTCGTGTCTTTTTTATCAGGCAATCCAGTATTATTAGGCACCAGCAGCGGGCATGGTGGTCCAGACAGTGAGCTTTCCACTGTCGCGTACCTTCACCTTTGTTCGCCCTCGTAGAACTAGGGGTGCTCGTATCATCGCACATGAGTTTTTAGCTGTTGATATAATTTTGATGACTCAGGCATAGAGGGCGGTTGCGCCTGCACGGTTGCTACTCTCTTCTTTCCTGCCACAATCCTGTTCCTGTGGAATTCTCTTCCATCTTCCCGTGTTTGCTCCTACTGAAATTTAATCTCACGACCACTAAAAGCCTGCTTCGTCTGATTTCTCATCTGCGTAGATATTGTGAGGGTTGTTGTTCTGTTTTTCTGGGCGATTGAAATCAACCTGTGACCCTCGCTGTCGAAATAGAGCTTCTGCCCGTGAGTCGCGTGGTGAACAACTGTATACACAAAAGGAGACAAAAAATTAAATTGATATTATATATATTAGGGGGTTGTTTCACCTATAGGTAATACTTAATATTAATATGGATGTAAGTTAGTACGCGGCATAGATATATATATATATGTACCGTATATATTATGTATATAATATATACCTCAGACATATGTAAATTGTTAGTGGTTTTAGCTTTTATATATAAGCTATCTCATACGTTACTTTAATGTGCGTAATACGTATAATATACGCTATTATACATTATGTAAATTTTTGGGGAGGTTGGTATTTGGACCTCACATATTTTAGTATAAATGTTGATGGCGTATGTTTTATATTATATATTGATATATTTTATAATATACTCGGTATACGTTACTTAATAATTGTAATTATATTTATTATAATAGGGTATCGTATCATATCTATTACTACTACATATATGTTGTAATATATTATAGTTAGCGTGCCATATATTATAATATATATATACATAATATTTTATTTATATATGATATATATGCTTCGTATATTTATTATATATTCTAGTATTTATATATATATATATTATATATATTATAATAAACCCTTATTAAATATATAAATATATATGAGACTATTTATGGAAGGTTATTATCGCCATTTTTTATATTTTTTTTTTTTTTTTGAAAAGTGTTTCATGATATCCAACTTTGTTTTGTTTGGAAATAATGGAGGATAAGCTCAGTTGTTAATCACACAGTCACTCATATTTTATATTTTTAAAATCAAACAGAATTGGATTTCCTCTCCATACGCGCCAACATGCGGTGTTGTTCTCAATTCCCAGGAAGGCGAGCTTAATGGGTCTTTTAACTCCTTTAATCTCCTATTATACTGTTCTTTCTCCTTTAACATCTATATATCTAATTGTGATCTATTATGATATATGAAACTCATCTATTAATATAATATAATATATTATTATATTTTTTATATAAATTTATAATTTTACCTAATTCTAAAATTATATTATATTATATTCATATATTATATTATATACTATATATAATGGTGATTATATTTAGATTTATTAATTCCACTAGTATTTTCTTTCACATTATAATATTAATTTATAATTTTATTTTTTTAAATTTAACTTATAATATATATATTATATTTTTCGGTAACAAAATAAGGACAAATAGAGGCGATGTTTTATTATAAAAAAACTTAGCACAAGGTTGCGTGTTCTAGATAGCAAAATAACCGCTCGAAAAGCCAGATTATTATTAAAAAAATTTTGTTAATGTATTTTTCACAGGTATACCGATAGATTGTAGACTCAGACAAACTGTCAGGATTATATATTGGAGTACAAATTAAAGACGTAATTAGAGTTTATATAATAGACGTATTTTAATAAATGCACTAATTAGGCTTGGTTAATGTATAGATATCTTTATAAAAGTTTTATTGTTGTTCATTGAATAGAATTTTTTGATATCAATTAAGATTTTACTAGATTAACGGTCATCTCGCCCATAACGTGATTCAACTGACTTTAAAAGTCTTTTTAGCATTGAATAACGTCATTTAAATTTATTAATTATTTAATTAGTTCGTACTTATTTTACCATTTGATCTAATTAGTGAAATATGACCTTTAGATCTTTTTGTAATGAATATTTGTAATGTGAGAAAGACTGTATGGCCACCCAGACTTCTTTTGATGTTTAACTTGTTTATCAAAAATTTATTTTGGTGACTTTCTATATTATTAAGAGAATATTTAATTAATTTATATGTAGGTTTTATACCTTTCCCAGGGATGTAAGAAACAAATTCTATAATTGATGATAACCTTCTAAAATTTCTATGACTATCTTAATTTCAGAGTCGTGTGTCATTCATTACTTTTTATTAGTCGTTACTTCTCAAATTATGTTGCTAACGATGTACAAGGTGTTGACTTAAGTTACAGTTATGAAGATTCGAATAGGTATTTTAAATTTAAGATCGTGCTTTTAATTAAATATTTTAAGGCAAATTAACAAATTCAAAACGGTGTTCTTCAAAAACCTCATCTTAGTAAGTGGTATATAATAAGTTTATTAAAGAAATATGTAGATTTTAGATCTTACGATAGTTTAACACGAATGCAAGTTTTGGTAGCTCACTATCATGGATTGAACGAGGAAATCACTAAACAATAAAGATACGCTATTGTTTCATTAGAATTGTACAAGTGTAAGGAATACATTATGGTCGCAGGGTGGCAGACTCATCACGCTTATTTTTTCCACAGAAGAATTTCTTTTAGTTATAATAGTTAGATTTTTTATAATCATGAGTGTCATTAATAACTTCTAATTAGGCTTAATAGGTAATAATGAATATAATTGTTTTAAGTGAAAGTCATATTCCCATATTACAGCACGTCACCCTACCCTTTCGGCGTTTTAATAGGTATTTTTTCATTTATTATAGAATGGTTACATTCTAGAAATGGATAACTATATAAAACATACTTGAATACAAATTATTAAAGAAAATATTGATCAAATAAATTGATTCTCTTAGTAGCATTACACAAGAGATCTATATCCAGAATTAGGATTAGGTCGCGTGTGCGTGCCTAGTTAGCAATCTAGGTTATGGAGATATTATGGGTACCCCACCGAGAAATATAAGGATATTAAGAATTAGTAATTATAGATTATGATAGATTAGATATATATATATAGTATATAATATATATATATATAATACTAGTATAGTATTATAATATATATATATATATATATATATTAATACTCAATAGCGACTCCAGTAGATAGGCTTTTTTACCTATAATGGACGTTAGATGCATCGGTATCATCTACTGCAGTAATCAATATATAGAATATATATAATATAGATTAGGTAATTTAATAGATGAATTATTGTCTCGATAGTAATTATAGGATATATATATATATAGATTTTAGATTAAGGATATGATATATAGTAATATAGTAATTTACTATTATTATCTTTTAAGGTATAATTATAAAAAAATTTTTCTTATTAAATATAAGCTTATAATACTTTTTCATATATAAAATATATTAACGTAAACTATACATTGGTAAATCATAAAGCTAATTGGTCATAGAAAATAATACTTAAGTTCTTCACAACTATTATAAAATTCGCGATTTTCTTTAATCAAAACGATATACTAAAAAGATTTATCACACCAAATATGTATTTTTCTAAACTATTAATATTTAAAATTCAACTCTCTAGTCTAAACGTTCAACAGAACGGATATTCACTTTCAATTTCAAGATATAATGGCATCCACCCAGCTGCCGCATTAATTCAAAAAGGGTTTGGGAAAGGCAAAAGCGATATATTGTAGTGAGATGTTATTTTTAAACCATTATTTATTCGTTTTAAATAATTTTGACATAATCATTTTATAATTTATTATATGTAATAATTTCATTATATTGAAAGCAAATCTTTACAGCACTTTCAAAATTATGATAATAATTTATGGACCTAATAAAAATAAATTATTGACAAAAAAATAGATCGTTTCTGATAAATACGATTTAACAATTCGAAGGATACTGAATAGCACGAGTGCAGGAGATATGACCTCTGATATATAAATTAATATACATTATAATAATAATAAAATAATAATTTATATAAATTAATTAATTAATATATTAAATAATTACTATATATATATATAAATTTAATAAACAAAATAATATATTATAATTAATTATATTTTAATTAAAATCAATTAAATATTATTTTATAATAGTAATATATAAATTTATAATATAATAATAATTAAAATATATATAATTAATAAAATTAATATTAATATAAATAAATTTTTAAATATAATATTAATAATAAATTAATAAATATAATATAAATATATATAATAATAAAATTAATAATATATATATATATATAATATAATATATATATATATATAA
>JABUQX010045935.1:50000-65000 GCA_015478945.1 Trachelipus rathkii | reverse complement strand
GGGGGGGGGGGGGGGGGGGGGGGGGGGGGGGGGGGGGGGTGGGGGGGGGGGGGGGGGGGGGGGGGGGGGGGGGGGGGGCGGGGGGGGGGGGGGGGGGGGGGGGGGGGGGGGGGGGGGGGGGCGGTTTGAGGGCCGGAGTATTTAATTATGTAAGACTGGAGAAGAAATAACCAGATGGTTTTTAAAAATTCTCAACAAGGCTTGAAATGAGGAGTGAATTCCAGAAGACTGCATGAAAGCAATTATCACTGTAGCAAATAAAGAAAATTTTTTGCCTTTGCTTTGAAAACATTATATTCTAAATGCTTCTGTGTAGAAAGAAAAGAAAAATAATATTTCCTTCAAACTTTGCCTTTGTTAATTTGACATTGCTGTTTTCAAACTGATCTATTTGCATTTCAGAGGAAATTAATATTTTTTAAAAACACGTCATTTTTATTTATTGAACGTTCTATCATCTTATATGACGAAATAAATACAGAGAAAGTAAATTCAAGTATCAATTTAGTTAGTTGATTAGTTCATCAGTCTTCTAGTAGCTGTTCAAGTGGAGATACGATGTCTTTGATAGGTGCATTCAGCACAGATTGCAAATATCAGGCAGACGCATTTTGATGTTTGAGGTGAATTTATGAAGAAAAGAGCAAAAGAGTACCCTGTGAACACATCTGCTAAAGTAAGAGCCCTATAAGGCATATTTTGGCATGCCTGTTGGGGACCAAGACAATCTATGGGCATCTCATTTCACAACTTTGCAAAAGAACCCTATACTGATTGGATTGTTTATATTGCATCATATAATTTCAACTATTAAAAATAAATATTTTTGAGGTAAGCTATATATATATATATATATATTATAGTATGTATATATTAGTATAAATATATATATAATATATATAGAAATATTATAAATATTAAATATATATATATATAAATATACTATATTATAAATATATATAATATATTATATCATATATTAGTATCATATACTATATATATACTATATATCTATATATAATATATATGATATATATATATATAGTATATTATATATATATATATATATATATATATATATATATATATATATTATTATAATAGTTTTTGCTTGTTCTGAATTCGCGAAAGCTATGGAATCCTTTGATGAAAAAGTTTGAATTTTAAATATATATATAAATATTATATATATATATATATATATACTAATTATATATATCTATATATCTATTATATATTATCTTATAATATATATATATATGATATATATATATATCAATACTATATATATATATATATTATATATATATATATATATATGATATATATATTATATAGGTATATATATATATATACATATACTTAATATATATATATATATATATATATATATATATATATATATATATATATATATTATTATATATTTATATTATATATATATATATATATATATATATATATATATATTAATATATAATATATATATATATATATATTATTATATTGGTTTGCTTGTTCTGAATTTGATAGCTAATGAATCTCTAAGTGAAACTTTGAATTTATGCAATATATTTTTTAATAACAATGAGTGAAATAAATTTAAATTTGTGTATTTTTTTCTTCGCAGGTTGGTACAGCGGAGAAAACAGAGCCATGAAATTAGCAATCCCACAAATTTGGAGAAAGTCAACTCACCACACCAGCAATTTCTTCTTCTGTTTGGTGGACCCATTATGGCGTCAAGCTGGCCAAAATATGCCTGATCATATATCCAGACCTTCCGTCATATATTGCCCAAGTGCTACACTTTCCTGAGCTCCCTGTACACATTTCTCTAAAGAGAAGATAGCCATCTTCAGAGAAAGCAGCAAATCTATAGACTATGAAGTCGTTGATCCTGAATATAGTGTAGCTGAGGAGAGAAACCCATATTTCCGCAACCAGAAGGCATCAAAGACTTGATCATAGATCTTGAGTTTCACAAAGTCCAACGCCAAGCTTTTGACGACGAGATTCATGCAGCTGAATTTGTTACATAAAAGTGTGAAAGGCGCAAGTCAGAGAAAACGTCACCACTCTTTTTCAACATTTTCACCAATCAAGATGAGCTTTGCTTCTTTGCCACAATGTAACAGGTTTGTTTAAGGCCCTTGGAATTGCCTGTAACTCCTACGAGTGGTGCCTCTTCATTGATAGTTCATCGAAGAGTCCCAAAGCTGCGCTACTTCATAACGAGAATATATGTTCATTTCTTCCCTCGGCTCACTCGGTGAAGCTCAAAGAGGAATACAGCAACGTTAAGGTATTGCTAAGTGCTTTGAAATGTGAAGAAAACAATTGGAAAGTTATCCAAGGCGGCTTTACCAGGTTTCCACGTTACCTTTGTTCTGGGAAAGCAGGGACTCTGTAGAATACTACAAAAGGTTGGATTGGCCAGAACGGACTGAGTTCAGTGCAGGAAGGAACAATGTTAAATGGGAGCCTCTGTTGGACCCCAGGAAATATTTTTCCCTCCACTACATATAAAATTAAACCTCATGAAACAGTTAGTCACAGGTCTAGATAAAAAGTCTTCAGCCTTCATCTACCTGAAAGGCTTCTTCCCTAAGTTGTCTGGGAAAAGGTCAAAGCCGGTTTCTTCTTTGCCCACAAATAAAAAAGATCAAAGAGTGCAAGGAATTCCCGAAGAAGTTGACGAGGACAAAAAACACAGCTTGAAACAGCTTTGTTGCAGTGGCTGCAAAGAAGTCCGGAACCGGAATCCTCCCCAAAATTTTGGATCAGCACTTCATGCAAGGACAGATGAGACTCTTATATAATTGGAGTAGCTGCTCATAAGAAAAAAATTCACATAACTTGAACCGAACTCCCAGTTTCTTTGAGGCCACCTTAGCAACCGTTTCGAAGTGAGGTTTCCAAGATAGATTAATTAATTATTGTTTACATTCAAACCAAGAATGTTTATGTTTTTCCAATAGGTGAGACGGGAGAACGGTTGAAGAGAATAGGAAAGTTGGGAGGTGTTTTGGGGATTGGGAGGGAAATTGGAAAAAGTTGAGTTTTTAAAGGGTTGATTTTCACAAGGTTGGGGTGCCCATCGGTAAATTCCATCCAGATCTTTAAGAATAGATTATGAAAGCTGAAGTTTAGAAACAACTCTTGATGCAAAATAGGGCTAAGATTTTATAAGAGTGGATGAATGGAGGGTTGAGTCATCGGCATAATTATGATAAAAGTTATAAAAACAACTGAGAAGATCGTTAAAAAAAACAACAATAAAGTTCAAGATTAAATAGAATCTTGCGGAACAGCAAAATTAACAGGAAATGAAGAAGAGGTCGGTAGATCAACTAGAGCCTATATGAAACTATCTGAGAGAAAACTAGAGAAAGTATGCAAAGAGAAGAAGGAGGTCCAAGGAAGGATATAGAGCAATGACGCATGCCATACTCTGTAAAGGTTTTGTATATGTTAAGCGCCATCATAAATGACTTCATATATTCCCTAAGGGCAGAAGGCCATTAATCAGAGAGATAGGAAATAATGTCACCAGTTAACCTCGAACGACAAAAATCATGCTGGTGATCTGAAAGTAGGGAATGAGATTCCAGATAATCCAGGAAATGAGAGTTGAGGGGAGTTTCAAAAATTTTGGACAAAATACAAATGAGTGCTGCAATACAGTAGTCAGAAAGATCAGAGCAGCTACCTTTATTCTGGATCGGTTGAACATATATGGCCTTCCAGAACTGAGGGATATCATTTTCCCTCAGTGCTGGAAGCACTTATATGTTCAACCGATCCCGAAGAAAGTAGCAACTCTGATCCATCTAACTATTGTTTTGCAGCTCTCATTTGTATTCTATCCAAAATCATTGAAACTCTCCTCAACTCCCATTTCCTGAATCATCTATAATCTCATTCCCTACTTTCAATTAATTCATTGAGAGTATAGCCTGAGGAGGGTAGGCGCCAGTTCAGAAGCACAATCCCTGGAAACAAGAGGAGGAATGCCTTCCGGGCCACTATCCTTCCTAAAGTTCACATATTTCAAGATATCATGCACCCGATCATGTCTAATCACTAGCAGAGCTATGGGAAACCTGAGAGGAGAAGGAGTTGGATTTTACTACAGTTGTTCAGGGTGGAATTAGATGAAAGAAGAAGGTTTGAAGGGATTGGTCATTTCAGACGGAGTTTTAGCTACAAATTTATCTGGGCGAATAAGAGGAGGAAAGGCAGATTTGCAGAAGTTATTAAATATGTTTTTGACAATTGGGTATAAATTTTTATCAGTAGGAGATTCAAAGATGTCAGCGCACATCCTTTTCTTGAAAGCGCGCTTAGTCTGCCGAATAATATCTTTGCAACGATTCTGAATTGAACAAAAATTAGCTGGAGTAATAGGAGGAGTAGAATTTTTTCACTTCCGATGGGTATTATCTTTATCCTGAAGAGCACAAGAACAGGTGCCATCGAACCACGAACTATCAGGAGAAAAAGATTTATTAGAAGATAGAATGAACCTGATCATTCCCTCAGATAAAACTGTCTCTACTTTTCAGCTTTCACCAATACGTGCTCTAAGTAAAAACATTAGATTCATACCAAAGATAGGTAGCAAATAAACGACGCAATGCCCCCAACTTGTTTGATATAAGTGCCAAAAAGAACGTTTAGGGGATGGTGGTGATGGTGGGGTTGCTGGAGAGAAAGTGATATAATTAAAAGCTACAAGATTGTGGTCAAGGTTACAGATAGGGGGAAAATTGTGTACTTGTAGCGAGAAGGAAAAATGGTGAAGCATTGGTGTTCAAGAATTGGTTAGGACCATTTGGAATGTGTGTAGGTTCCTTAATCAACTGTTCCAGATAGTTGAGAATACTGAATATCTTGGCCTTCTTCCAACCTGTATCACTGTGAGAGGAGCCAAATCACTCAGTGTGGTGCATGTTAAAGTCCCAAAATTAGAGAACCTCAGTTTTTGGATGAGAAGTAGCAACAGTCTAGTGAGGGGTAGTAAGATATTTAAAAAGAACAGGAGATCTGTTCCGTTAAGAGAGCAGTAGCAGAAACATAAGATAATAGTGGTAGTATGAAGAATGATCTAAAGACATATAATATCGAAGTTAGGAGACTCAGGATATTTGAGAAATGTTACGAGAGTTTGGAACAGACTCCACCTTTGAGTCGGAAATTGTGAAAAAAGTTGTAGTTAGAGATAGTTAGTTTAGTAGGGAAAGAATCCCTGGGGAAATGGGTCTCAGACCTCATAAGAGGTAATTCTGAGAGTTAGAATGGTGATACTTCATAGATTCGAAGTTATAGTCCAGCCCACGGACGTTGGCAAAGTCAATGGAGAGAACACGTCAACGTCCACCTCCAGACAGTCTTGTAATTCATACTATCATGCGTACACACTAAAAAAATTTAGGCACACACACACAAATATTACTAATGACCTATATTAAAACCTTAAAAATAAAATTTATGATAATAATTTATATTTATAAAAATAGTAAGCAGAGACTGAAACCATATGTACATTAAATATGTAAAATAAGAAAGTTAAAATCACACATGCACTCACACACCCGCACATTTTTACCTACACAAAAAAATAGTAATCTACATTATATATATATATATTATATATATATATATTATTATTATTATTATTATTATTATACATATATATATGATATTATTATTATTATTATTATTATATTATATATATATTATTATTATATATATATTATTATTTGATATATATTATTATTATATTATACATTATTATTATTATTATTATTATTACATATACATATATATTATATTATATTATTATATATATTATATTATATATTATTATTATATATATTATTATTATATTATTAGTTATTATTATTATTATTATATTATATTATATTATATATATATTATTATTATTATTATTACATATATATTATATTATTATTATATATTGAGTTATACATATATACATACATACATATTAGCATATTATTATATATATATTATTATTATATATATTAATATATTATATTATTATATATTATATTATTATTATTATTACATATATATACATATATACATATATTATATAATATATATATATATATATATATATATATATATATAATACTCATATTAAAAATTATGCGATTTTTAAGAGGCAAAATCCTCGGCATAAGAGAATAATCTCATATTTTAAGAATATTCTTAAAATAATGAGTTAATTATCCCTCGTCCATTGTTTGCCTCGAACGAAAATGGAGGCAAAATTGGGAGAAATTATTAAAGATATTTTTTTTTTTTCGAATATTTTAATGTTTTGTTATTTCATTTTGGGCAGATAAAAAATGAACTTTTAGAAATGACGGAATAAATTTTATACAGGTGGAGAATATATATATATATATATATATATATATATATATATATATATATATATATATATATATATTATTATATATATATTATTAATACATATATATATATTATTATTATTATTACATATATTATATATATTATTATTATTATATATATTATTGGTTGCTATATATATATACATATATATACATATATATATATACATATATATATATATATTATTATATATATTATATTATTATATATTATTACATATATATTATTATTATATATATTATTATTATTATATTATATATTATTATTATATATATTATATTATTATTACATATTATTATATATTACATATATATATACATATTATTATTATATATTATTATTATTATATATTATATACATATTATATATATATATTATATTGTTGTTATTGTTATTATATATATATTATTATATTACATATTAATATTATATATTATTATATTATTATATTATATATATTATATATATATATATATATTATATTATTATTATTATATATGATGTTATTATAATCATATACATATTATTATTATACATATATATATATATTATTATTATTATTATTATATATATATATATATATATATATATTATATTATTATTATTATATATATATATTATATTATTATTATTATTATTATTATTATTATTATTATATATATATATTATTATTATTATTATTATTATTATATTATTATTATTATTATTATATATATTATATATACATATATATATATTATTATTATATATTATTATTATTAATATTATTATTATTACATATTACATATTATTATACATATTATATATATATATAAGCATATTATTATTACATTATTATAGTAAAAAAAGAATATTAGTTATATATATATATATATATATATATATATATATATTATTATTATATATATATATTATTATATACAGCTATATTATTATTATATATTATTACATATATTACGTATTATTATTATTACATATACATATGCTATATATATATATATATATATATATATATATATATATATATATATATATATATATATATATATATATATATATATATATATATATATATATGCTATATATATATATATATATATATATATATATATATAGAGTGTAAGACTTTGGATGCTAATAAAATACAATATTTGGACGAAACACCACGACAATGTCATTGTTTATTTGAACGTTTCGTGCTCTTCTGGGCACATCATCAGCCCTATCAAAATTACAATAAAATAAAATAAAAATAAAAATTAAAAGACTAAATAATTTTTTTTTTTTTTTTTTTTTTTTTTTTTTTTTTTTTTTTTAAACAACTAATTCTTGATAAATTTAGTATAAATAGAGATCATAGTTAATATATTTTTCACTTGTCTTTGGCTTCTTGACTTCGAAGGTTAGTAAAACTAGATTATACTTTTGTAATTAATTTTTAATTTTTAATATTTATTTTTATTTTTATGGTAATTTTTATAGTGCTGATGATGTGGCCAGAAGAGCATGAAACGTTCAAATAACAATGACATTGTCGTGGTGTTTCGTCCAAATAAACAATGACATTGTCGTATTGTTTCGTCTACCTTTTCTATATTAAGTTGAGGTTCCCTAAGAACAAGTCAATTGTTGAAATATATATATATATATATATATATATATATATATATATATATATATATATATATATATATATATATATATATATATATATATAAATCATATATATATATATATATATATATATATATATATATATATATATATATATATATATATATATATATATATGAGTATGCATCATATAAATTATATTTCACCTTACTTACGAACACACCACAAGGTTCCTAAAATAGAAAACCTTTGTGAAAATCAAGCTCTCTCTCTCTCTCTCTCTCTCTCTCTCTCTCTCTCTCTCTCTCTCTCTCTCTCTCTCTCTCTCTCTCTCTCTCTCTCTCTCTCTCTCTCCCTCTCTCTCTCTCTCTCTCTCTCTCTCTCTCTCTCTCTCTCTCTCTCTCTCTCTCTCTCTTCATAACTTTTATAAATTACACAGGTCTTTTAGAATAAATAGTCAATTCTTTTGTGTTTTCAAGTCTGAGCTCGAACATGACGCATACAACTTTCACTTATCTTTCATTTTCAAGTGAAATAGGAATTTCCTTTATGAATTACAGAAAAATTCCAATTTTGGCCACGAAATTCAGAGTTTAAAATATTTGAATCCACAACGCTAATTGAACATTCTTATGTAAATATGTGCTAGAAACGAGCCTTACATTAAAAACTATTATTTACTTTTCTTTCAATTTCATGGCAAGTAGATATTTTCGTTATGAATTAGTATTAAAATCTAACTTTTCAAAAGAACTTTTGAGTTTGAAAATTTTGGTTCTTAGCAGTGATTGAACATTCGTATGAGCTTTGATTTGCAGAAGACGAATTTAACATTTAAAACTATCACTTAGCTTCATTTTCAAGAAAAACAGGAATTTACGTTATAAATTAGTGAATAATTCCAGTTTTTTTTAAAAAAAAAACTGGGGTTTGAAAAATTTGTGCTGACAACACTGATGAACAATCCTTATACTACCTGAGGAAGAATATTTTGATGACATATATGTCCATTTTTGTGCTTGCAGAAACCTAAATCACTTGGCCCTCCAGTAATTTCTAGAAATTTTGCCCAAATGAATCATCTGTTTTTCTAAATAGTTCGGTCGTGTTAATCCTCTGCTATTTCTAATTAATTTATATTGCGTATCAGGTGAATTATATTATAAAACGACCTATGCAATGTTAATAATGTAAATTATTTTTGATATACAGTATGTGTGGTGATATGAACTTTGCATCACATAAACATTGAAGTTACTCCATTAATAAATGTTACCAATATTTTGCTGTAAAATAGGAAACCAAGATAAACGCTGGTTACGACTCCTTTGCCGCAATTTGTGCGTAGTAAATCTCCTTGGTTGGTAAAATAATGAGGTACGGTCATTGTCTTTCGTTATTCCCATGATATGTCGAGAAACAACCAATCACGAAATGATTGTATTTCTGCATGATGCAGAAATACAATCATTATCTGTATTTCCTCTTTAGCATTGAATGTCCAGAAACAGAAAACTGACAATCATATATATATATATATATATATATATATATATATATATATATATATATATATATATATATATATATATATATATATATATATATATATATATATATATATATATATATATATAGTATTTTATATATATATATATATATTTATATATATATATATATATATATATATATATATTTATATATAAAGAATATATATATATATATATATATATATATATATATATATATATATATATATATATATATATATATATATATATATATATATGGTGTCTATTCTAATCCCACTAAAACATTACGTGCTATATTCCGATGAAAATATGGAGAGTGTTTGCGAAGAACAGTCTTTACAGCAAGGTCCTTATTTTACATCAGAATCAACTTCGGGAAATAACTCCAATAAAACTTCGCAAAATGATTTAATAAAATTTTTGGAGTTAAAAAAAAAGACAAAGCTGAATTCCTTGCTTTCAGGCTTCAGAAGTGAAATTTCTTGGAGAAATGGTAAAATATGTTTCTCCAAATCGAGAGTAAAACGCACTAATTTTTCAACCTTGTTATTTGCATTGATGTAAATGGTCTAATGAGAACATGTTTAAGAATGGAATAAAGTCAACAAGGCTGGAGACTTTCCATAGACTCCTCTAAATTAGGCTTAAAAGCAGTTTTGTTTCACCATGGAAATTCACTGCTATCTTTTCCTGTAGGTCACGCAGAACGTATGAAGGAGAGCTATGAAAACATCAAATTGCTTCTTGAAAACATTAAAAATAAAAATCATCAATGGAAGATATGTGTAGATAGGAAATTTATTGCCATCCTACTCGGAAACAGTTAGGGCCTACCAAGTATTACCGCTTTATCTGTGAGTAGGATAGTCTGGATAAGTCCTCACACTATAATAGAAAATATTGGTCTGATATTAGACAAATGGACCCTGAAAAAAAAAATATCCAATATGCTACTCCCTTAGTTGCCCGTAAAGTTAAATTTGCATATAGTCAAAGTAAAATACTGTACTTTGTTTTTTTATACTTTCCAATAATAATAATTTGGATAAATTAAATAATCCATATATACTTCTTTGTATAAAAGTTTTATTTTATTTTTAAGATGTCCTTATATTTATTTTTCCTTTTAATTTTAAATTGCTTAAATTTTAGCAAATACTGTTCTTTTATAACTTTGTTTTATTATTTCATTAAAAATTCCCTCAAACATAATTTCTTTCCCTATCTCATATTTTCGCTACATTTTTTTCTCCAAATATGATTTTTTTTCCTTTTTTAAAAAAATTCTTTAAAATATTTCAAACTTTTGATTCCTGTTCGTTACCTCTTAAATTAATGGTTTGCATCATATACTATCAATACATTAAAAACAAACAAAAACTGACTGAGACGCAATACATAACAGGTCCATATATATATATATATATATATATATATATATATATATATATATATATAAATATAGTTGGATATATATATATATATATATATATATATATATATATATAGATATATATATATATATATATATATATATATATATAAATATATATATATATATATATATATATATATATATATATATATATATATATATATATATATATATATATATATATATATATATATATATATATATATATATATATATATAATAACATAATAAAGTTGGACAAAGCCCTTGTTCTTCAACTTTGTTCCAAAGCTATTTATGTTACATTTGAAACTTATGCAAATAAATTATCATAACGTCTGAAACAAAGACGATCATCACAATTTCGTCGTATCATAAATACAATGAAATATACAAGTTGTTTCGAATAGAAATATTTAAATTAAATTTAGTAATATTTGATACTGTTTTTCAATTATAACTTTATCATTCTTGAACTAAAATTATTCCCTTTACTCTTATTTTATTCAAGAGAAGAAATTTAAAGTACTGAAAAGTTTTTGTTGAAAGGTTATTATAATTTGTTTGAATATATATATATATATAAAGAGAAGATATATATATATATATATATTTATATCTTTATATATATATATATATATATATATATATATATATATATATATATATATATATATATATATATATATATATATATATATATATATTCATCATCATCATCATCATCATCATCATCATCATCATCATCATCATCATCATCATAGTCATCATCATCATCATCATCAGGTACCCTTAGAATCAACAGAACTGGGGGTGAGTTTCGCAAACGTGCAGCGAAAGCATAATTGCTAAGAAGAATATCAAGAAATCAGTCGAGGAAGAGAGCCCCACTAAACCTCCCCTTTTATCCTTAAGTGAGAGACCATCACGCCAAAATTCACACTGAAGCTTCATAACAACTTGAAACTCTCGCACTGTGGTATCTCGTTAATGTCGGGGTTATCTCCTGGGCCTGACCCACAACCACTAAGGTTATCCATCTTAACAGATCTATATATCTTAATCTACACCATAGTTTGATTATAATGCGTTAACACTAGTAACATCATACCATCATGCGGATCCCTAGCGCACTTAGGACTTAGCCCCCTTACAACCTTCAAAGTTTAATTGCACAACCTTCCTAGGACTCATACGTTTTTCAATAAACTCTTCCTCATCCTTACCTTTTTCAATCAACATATAGCCATAATATTTAAACTCCGATACTTGTCCCATTTGCCCGCCATCTAAAACTATTTCATATTGCGGACTCTCCTAACCCACCTTCAACATCTTACTCTTATCTACCTTTGCTTTCAAACCAATCATTTCACACAACCTGCTAAGCTTCTCTTCCAATCCTCTCAAACTTTCTTTAGATTTACCACACAAAATACAATAAGCAGGGAATACTCTACTCTCTTCCATTCTTCATCAGTCTAATCCCTTCTCCTTTTACAACAACCTTAACTTCTTTCATCATCACACCATATACAAATTATACAGATATGGAGTCATATTCTTGCACACTCCTCTCTATCAACATACATACTTTTAATTCCATTCAAAAGCAGACCACCAAAACCATATATATTTAGGACCTGGCACAGAGTTTTCTTATTAATCGTGTCATATATATATATATATATATATATATATATATATATATATATATATATATATATATATATATATATATATATATATATATATATATATATAAATATATATATATATATATATATATATATATATATATATATATATATATATATATATATATATATATATATATATATATATATATATATATATATATATATATATATATATATAATATGTACTTCCAAACGTAAAAATTAACGTTCACATAACTGAAGAGGGGAATGGCATTTGCAACTAACCTGACTGGTGCAATTATTTTACTACACAACATTATGAAAAACACGAAGGAAAGAACTTTTCTAAGAATATTAAAATGTAAATAGTCATAAGAAATTTAGGAAACAATATTTTATATATTAAAAGTCAAAGAAATATTAAAACAAATTAAAGACGAACAAGAATATGAAGTACCACAAAAATTAAAAAGAGCAGTAAAAAGTACATAAGATAACGGGAGAAGTAAGAGAGGAAGTATATGGTTTGTGGTGAGTTCAGGAGTGAGAAAGGGCAGTGTTATCTCGCCCCTTCTATTCATATTATACATGGATTACGGAGTGAAGAGAATATGTAGACATGTGGAAAATGAGCACACACTACTATACACAGATGATGCAGAATTGATAGCAAAGGAGGGGCTGGATCTGCAGGAAATGTTAAACAGATGGAATTTCGAAATGGGAGAAATCGGTATGAAGATGAACATGGAGACGACGGAGGTAATGAGAATAGCTAGAGAAAGAAGAGAATGAGAATATGAACATCGATATAGAAGGAAGAGGACTACAGCAGGTGGATAAAATCAAATACTTAGGAGTGATTATGGAGGGGAGGTCAGGGAGGGGAGATAGGCGAGAGGATAAAAAAGTTCTCTCAGAACGTGGGAGCATTATACCAAGTACTGAAAGAAACAGCTATACCAAAAGAAGTGAAAATAGTGATATACAAAACGATACTGAGACCATTACTAGTGTACGGATCGGAATGCTGGGCACTGAACACAACACAATTGAGAAGAGCCGAGGTGGCGGAGATGAGGGCGCTGAGATTGATTAAGGGAGTTAACCTGAGGGATAGGCGTAGAAGTGAGGAAATACGAAGAGAATTGAGATTTTGATCAATAACTAAACATATACAACATAATCAACTGAGATGGTATGGGCACCTGAAAAGAAAGAAAGAAGGAAATGGACCAAGAAAGATGCTGGAATGGACGCCAGTGGGTCGTAGACCTGCGAGCAGACCAAAGAAAAGATGGAAGGACGTTGTGGGAAATGCGATGAACGTCAGAGGAGTGTCTATGGTGGATGTGGAGATGAGAAGAATGTATGAGGATAGAAGCTGCTGGAGGAGATTCTGCTGAGGCGACACCTGACAGGTCAATACAGATTTGCCGGAAGGGATGGTGAAAAGTGAAAAGGTGAATAAGGTGAGTATATATATATATATATATATATATATATATATTATATATATATATATATATATATATATATATATATAAATATATATATATTATATATATATATATCATAATATAAATATATTCATATTCTCATTTGCTTTAGCATATTACACAAACCAAAAGTTAGCTCCTTTAAACACAATGACTAACCTAATCATAGGAGTACCTTTAATGCTTACCACGTGGCCTGTTACTAATTACCCAAACTAATATTACATATATATATTTATATATATATATATATATAGTGATATATATATATATAATATATATATATATTATACTATATATAATTATATATATAATATAATATATATATATATATATATATATTATGTATATTATATTAATAAAAAATTATATTTATTTATTTATTACCACATAGCCTCTTAATTCTGAGGTAATATACTTTCATTTTTCAAAAATGTGCGGAACAAAAGAGCGGAAACTTTTTTTTGAATCCGCACGTGCAAGTCCGGCTAATGTCCTGACGTCAACGCACCTCCTTAGTCCGCACCATTTGGTTAGTCCGTTCGGAGCGGACTAGCGGACTAGCGGGACTAGCGGACTAGCGGACTAGCGGAATTAAATTGCGGAAGTACACCTCTGATATATATTATATATATATATATTATATATATATATATATATATATATATATATAATATATATATATATATATATATATATATATATAATATATATATATATATATATTCTAAATTTTGTAAACATACTCTCAGACATCACTATTTTTTAGCAACCTGTGAACTTTTTGTAGAAGAGAACTTCATGCTCTATCATATTATATAAGGTAATGCATT